>JSYV01000634.1:0-37406 GCA_000787455.1 Evansstolkia leycettana | reverse complement strand
GGTTCTCAGGAATGTCCAGTTCGATGATATGTCTGGTTCGATGATGGATTACGTTAGGGAGAGTACTAAAAATCTGGGGTACTGTCTAAGACGAGTTAGACAACCCCTCCTCCCATTCAAAGGCTGTGGGCCTCTGCTTCGCAACAGGAGTCTAGACATCGCTTTCACAAAGTAATATCAGTAAGGATCCAAGTCCAGGTCCGTCTTAGTAAATGTTCCAGCATAATGGCACCTCGGCAATGTAGCAATATACCACTAACCACGGGTCGAGAATGACAGAGACACGTACGTAGATACATTCTACTCCGTACAGTACGGAGTAATTTCTGCCTAATAATAAGGATCTGCTCAGCAACTGGAACGCTCTGCCTCTAGCCTCAGCCTCCAGCTCGAGCTGGAGCTGCTTGAGCTGCAAGTCACGACACAGGAATGCAATTTGCCACAGTACCAGACTAAGGTAGTTCGCTTAAAGAGCTGGAACAGGGCGGAGCCATGTCGAGTGAGGCGCTTAATATTGAACAGTAGGTCATAGAGTTCATAGAATTCCACCAAGCTCCTTTTTAGACTGTCCGAGATTTGAAGCGTGACCAGCAAGTTGAGGACTTGGAAATTGGGACCCGTACTAGTACCAAGACCCCGTATGAAAGGGTCTGAGAGATGCAATATTGCATATGAGAGTCCGTAGTGCATCATTATCAGTTTGGGAGGGTGATTTTTTTTTTCTTCAAACGGTATGTGGTGAAAGCATCACTCTCTCATTCTCATCTGTCGACCACATCGGTCATGGAAGTGAAAATGCCCGAAAGGACTGTGGAACATTGAGGCTGTCCAGAGTACTCTGTACTGAGGACTGTAACTGAACTCTGCCCAGAATTCTGGCGTTCGGGTGATGCTCTCAGATGATCTCTGGTCCAAGCTTCAAAATCTGCCGCCCGACCATTCCTGCAGAAGACTAAGGGTCGTACATCCTAAGTAGCTCGTTTAGCTGGCCCTCGTCGGAACAGCCATGTACCGTCATAATAAGATCCAAAACAAATGACACACGAGGGCGATCTCTGTAATTCCGCCCATTTATCCGCTTCAATCCCGCGGCCGAAAGTGACTTGCTCAGTAACTTTCTTCTGTCTCCTCAATAACTCTCTTGGATACCAGCTACTGTACTACTATACGAGTATGTGAAGACCATCACTATCGTTTCTTTGCCTCTGCCAAACTCGATCCAACCTAGCTTCTGCTTGTCACTGGAGATACTGGCCAGCTGTCAATCCCCTGGTCTCGACCCTGCTCCTTCACAGGCGAGATCTCCTGCTCGGAATTATTTCGCACGATAACGCGCCCCTTGGATGACTTTCCACCATTCGCGTCCGGCGGAGTCTCAGAAAACGAAAGAAAATACGCCGGAAATGTCAGAATCTTCGAAAAAGACCTCCTTTCCTGCCAATCGCCTGATCGCCTATCTCCGGACGCTGGCAGATACCAAAGCAGGATTGCCTCACGGTCAGCTTGTTTGCGTATGTGCCTCCCATACAATCACCAGCACAGACGCTCTGCTTGAGCTGGCGTCTTCAATTGGCCCGCACATAGCGATTCTGCAAGTTCATGCCGACATCATCGGTGACTGGTCGGAGGAAACTGCTCGCCAGTTGACCCTGCTGGCGAAGAAGTATGCTTTCTTGATCTGGGAGGGCGGACGGATACTGAATGCGACGGTCGACCTTCTCAGCAAACAGCAGTATAACTCGAGGGAAGTGAAGAAAGCTGTGGCTGATTTGGTGCGCAAGAAGTACACCAAAGGTGTCATCAAGACAGCGTCATGGGCAGGAATCGCAACAGCATGGGCGTCAGGGGTTGCGGTGGACGATCAAGCTTCTGACATCCTGATCCCGACATTGAAAGCTGCCGCTCGAGAGTCGGTGGCAGATGCGGTGCAAACTATCCGAACGGAGATTACGGCAGAGAACTCCCCCCTAGAGTCTCCAGTTCGTGAGAACGGAGACAGACACGATGACGATCACGATGCCCAACATCTCACTTCAGACTGTGCCGCGGAAGATAGCGGTGTTGGGTGTACTCTGCGCAAAGCGTCGACCATCTCCCTGACGCGGACAATTACTCAACACACAGAGGACTCTCTGGAACAACCTACTCCGGAACGCAGAGAGAGCGTCGAGGACGCAATCCTTCTCCCACTTATTTCACCCATCGACAATCTCCCACCTCCCCCTCTCCTTGCCCGTGGTCTCGTGCTTTGCCTCCCTTCTATCAGCGACACCTCCTTTACACCTGAATACCGGCAAAGTTGCATAGCCGCCGCTCGTGCCAACCAGGACTTTGTTGTTGGGTTCTTATGCAGTGAACCATGGGACATCATTTCGCAGAGAGAGGATATACTCAACACCACGATGTTAGATCATGATCCTGGGCACGTCAACAGAAGCACGGACACGGATGCCGATGAGCAACAGTCGCTTGCCATATTCTCATTGATACCACACAGACTCCACCGATTCCAACCAACAAACGGAAAGCGAGATTCCGACGGCGATGATGACGACGATGAGAGCAATGATGAGGCAGTCGACCCGATCACACCCGACACATCTGACCGGGAAGCTAATTCCCTCAGCCCTCAAGCTGCCAGGCTGCATACAATTGTTAGCCGAGCTTTGAAATTGCGGGAAGCTACCAGCAGAAGTACCGAGATGGGCGCCTCGAGCGCGAAAACGGATTCCAAGCTCATGCATATCCCTATCGTATCACTGCCATGACGATGATGACTCTAATGTTGCTCGTATCTCTATTGTTCAGTTCCATTTTGCCGCGGTCCATGAGCCCATCAGCATGTTGAATGACTCTTCCTTCGTTGACAACTATGTACTGCCTCTCCGTGCCGACGTTTTCTTCTACATACCCATGGCGTTGCATCTGTCCCTATCTGTTTTCTAGAAGCATCTAGATTTCTATTTGGTCGAATCTATCTGATGATACTTGGTTGGTAACATACGTTTCTCCTGAAAGGCGCGTCCTGTCCAATTCCTCCCTTCGAAACTTGCTTGTTCTTGCTCTCCACAAAGGTGACTCCAGAGGAAACTGCAACAATTTCCACGGGCAGGTTCGATTTCGATTTAAACCCGCAAAGCTATGAAGAAGCGGTCTCCACTGGCTTATTCTGGGCATTAGCGTCTTCGTAACGATATCGTCTGGCTGCTCCAAATTGGACTATCTGCAGAGAAAAATATACTTTCTGTCAACAAGAGACAGTTGCACTTGGGCATGAGTAGCACTTCTCCTTACGGCAATGGAGTGCCAACCATATGATATACATACAGGAGTAATCGGCTACTTCATGACAGCATACAATTCTACTCAACATGAATCGAATGCTGGGTGCTCCCATCGTCGGCCGGATCATAATTGCCCTGTCTTTCCTTGCTATCAATTCGCAGCTCCCTCACCAGGTCGAGGATCTACCGGTGCCTACTACCTCGATACTCAGGCAGGTATCAGCTACACCTCTGTGGTTGCACGGATGCAACGGAAGGCACTTTCCATGCCCAGTCACTCCTGTTGTTAAATATCGCCTGGACATCCTCCTCAGTCCATTTTCTTCCTTTCATCCTTCTTCTGCTCGCTCAAACCCACATTCTTTTGTCCACAGGCATCAAGATACAGAATCTCTGCCAGCCTATTCATTAGCTTCTCTTTCACCACTGTGCTGACGCACTCGATCTGCACTCGTTAAGATATATTCATTCATTCTTCGAGGCCCGCTTCCTTCTGTGCTCATTTCAGAAACTTCTACTAGACTCCTTATCTTCATTCCCAGCCACAATGCGTCTGTCTACCGCATCCATTTCCACTTCCCTCGTGGTGCTGTCTCTCATGCCAAAATGGGCACGCGGAGCACTGATGGCACCAGAGATTCGAAACTCAGCCATGTCTCTTGGATCGGCTGCTTTCGGTCTCAAGGACTTGTTCTTGCTTTTGAACTCGACGTCCCATTCTGGGCCAATGGTTGTGGGTGATCCGTCCGACAACTCCGACGTTCCTATAGTGCCATTTGGCATGTCCCCTTGATCTGTTCAGTTGACGCGTTATATCTTCATCTTGATTTCCTTCTCTGGGCTGTCAGTCACCAAATGATTTGCTGACGATCGAGCTCCTGTCCCAGCACGTCTGTTCCGAACTCGACTCCATGTTCGATCACGTTGTGGCCACTATCGGATGTACGACCGGATCTACTGTTGTCGTAAATGCGGACGAGCAGCAGATGGTCTACGAAGCTTATTCTTATGTAAGTTAATTCATGATTTGGCCTCCGCCTACAAATCAGATGAAGATGCATGTGGGACGAAAGATACTAACTCGAAGTTTCATTTTCCAGTATGTGCAAGGCGTTCTCGAGCTCATGGACGCAATCTCGGGAACCGCAAGGAATATCGTGCGCATGAGGAGAAAAGCCGACTGCAACGTTCTAGTAGACATTCGTGCCCTTTCTGGCGTCGTTGATGTAAGTTCGCGTTCAGCGACCCCTGTTCCCATATGTTCGGATTGAACAAGGACCTCAACTCGGAATTTCTCTAACTTGTCTGTTGGAGTGCAGGCCTATCTGTATACTTTGATCAGTCTGTTTCCACCAGGTTCACCCTACCAGTTCCAGGCAAACACCCAAAAAGGCCAGGTCGACGATTCAATCCGCAAGGCCATGTATTCGTTTCATCTTCATGACGGACACGCTCCTGAGCGGGACGAAGATCGTTTCGACGGTGATGAGCCTGAGGACGAGAATATCCCTGAACGCGATGACGATCTCGATAACGACGACCGCGATCATGACGACCGCGATCATGACGACCGCGATCATGGCGACCGCGATCATGGCGACCGCGATCATGGCGACCGCGATAACGACGATAAGCACGAGGAGGAAGATGTTCCTGAGTGGGGCGATCTTCCCGAGGATATGGACAAGGATCTTTCTGCTGCTAAGACTGCGAACAAGGGAGGTTCATGAAGGCAATGAAGACCACTCCGGCTGCGTGGAAATCATGAGGATGTCAAGTTGATGCGTCTGTCTCCCTTACCTCTTGTGAGAACATCTGATTGATGGGTGTACGTTGTTGCGGGACCTGTACAACACTTTACCTATATCTTCCTGTGTATAGATCCTCCATAGATCCTCAATCACTCAATCTATCTTTACGTTATCGTCACCACGGCAAAGATTTATGCTTCCCATCCTACCATCCTGCAGAGCAAGGCGTAGGCCTGTTAAAAAACCCAAGGAGTCTACGGAAGAGAACTCTGTCGCGGCTCAGTCTATGCCGACTCTTAGCAGCTTACCCAGTTGTTTTATTTCTGGGTCGCACTGAGACCAACGAACACGGGCTCTCTCTGCTCCGTGATGGGATCCAACTTTGGTCAAGACTGGTTGTAAGGTTTCTACAAGGCGACAAATTTGGAGGATATGAAGCGACGAACGCCGCAAGTGAAAGCATTAGTGAACATAAAACGGATTTTCGAGCAAGGCGACACCTTCCGACAACATTCACAGAATTCATATGAGAACTTTTCTAAGGTCTCCAAAGGAAAATGTGCGTGATAAAGGCCCAGTCTCTATATACTCTCTCTTGCCGTCGCAACATCTATCGTCTACCTAGGCACCTAAGTAGTATAAAACAAGGAATAAAAGATTAAATAACAGTGAATGCAAATGTCTAGTGCAGCGGGACAAGCTGAAGAAACCAAGAATGCGAAAGCTTTTTGCTCGGATCAGATCTTTCATGGCTTCTGCAACTGCTCTTTCCGGAAGAACATGAACCCGAGCAAGTTTATCGACAGAATGAGTAATATACAGATCCAGAAGGGCGCCTTGGACAGTCCGTCTGTCACGTCTGCCGAAAAGTCCGGGAAGACGTCTCCTGGGCCAGTCTTGTCCGGGGCAGTGGCTCGGGCGATGATTGTTGAGATCGAACCGATGACTTGGGCGGCAAGGAGGACAATGGCAATGTGGAATCGGGTGAGGGTGTTGAGGAGGATCATGCCGAAGCCTGGTCGGAGTTAGAGAAGTGAAAAATCTCTTTGCGCATCTTCAACATTCTGATGGAATGATGAAGCACCTACCAACACCTTGTAAGGCATCAAGAACGCCGAGCCAGAGCCACAGTGTACGCCCGACGAGGGCGCTTGCAAGAGGACTTCCAGCCCATGGAACGTATGTCCCGATGTTTGATGTCGACCAGAGCATCTGGCACCAGCGGGGAGCGCCCAGGCCAATGGCAAATATCGGAATGAACCATGCGTGGCGTTTGGAGAGGATCCCAAATACCCAGAGGAAAGCTACCCAGACGAATACAAAGAAGAGCAGCACGAGAAGAACGATTTGCCATTTCTTAGCATGCTGACTGGACCAAAGGTAAAGCCAGTTCCGCCCATAGGGAGCTGAGAGGAAGTAGTTCTGAATCAACACGGCGTAGAAAAACCACTTTGAGGAGTTAGAAAAGTGCAGGAACAATCTGGATGACAGGGTTTCGATCAACAACGTACCATTACAATCTTTCGACGCACAAGTGTCCGGTAAAACGCCGGGACTCTACCGGGAGCTTGTCGGTAGTAATCTGGTAGTCCGCGAAATATAACGACACCGACGGTCCACAAAAGGATTGCTATGCCCAGTCCAACTCCCAGCAGCAAGTAAGGGTTTAATTCCGCTAGACCAGTGCTCTTTGAGCCAGCTTGTGTCGCAGCAGCCAGTGAGCTCCCCCAATACCAAAGGAATGTGATATACAACTGCTGGGTTCCTTGAATGATGCAAGCTCGATAGGCCCACGACATAATAGGTGCACTACCTATTCGGGAAAGATTAGCTACCTATACGAACAATGCGATTGGGGTCGCGCGTTTCCTTACCGTCGTCCCCAAAATTCAGCGCGAAAAATATAGACCCACTCGAGGACGCAAACGTATAAAAGCCTGTCGCTATGTTTTGCATCCAGAATCTCCCAACATGGGTTCGAATAAGAGAAGAAAATCCGACGAAGAGGAAGGCATTGCCATAGAACTATAGCGGTCAGCCAACACGGCCCATGGGTTGAGGTTCATTGAAACATACAAAGAAAGGAAGTGATAGGACGAAGATAGCCTTGAGGAGGCGATATGTTGTCCACCATATAATTGACGAAATGAGATAGATGGTGGCCACGATGTACAGTTTCGTGGCAGGTTGGCCAATCTCGCCGTTTAACAACGTGATTTGGTAGGAGTTGGCCGCGATAATTTGACCCTTGAAACTGCATTAGCTGAATTCCTTTTCTTCTTCTTCCTTTTCTATCTTTCGAACTTACGATGCCGAGCAAGATTGCGTACAATGGCCAGTCACCGATGCGTCGAAGTAGCAGGCGCCTCAGACCTGAAGGGGGAACGTAATTTCTAGGCAGAAGAAATTCGTTGGCACTTTTCTCCTCGTCTGTCGAAGCACCGCGAAGTGGAGTCTCAGGCGGACTGTCACCCATCCTCATCTTAACCACCGATGAGGCAGGGCTACTAAAATGGGATTTCCCAAGCCTGACTTCCCGGTATCGGTTGAACCAATCCTTTTCGCTCCTCGAAAGGTATTCCTCGATGCATAGCTGGCCTTCGGAGTTCCTCCCACTGAGATTATCAAGTCTCCTCTCGAATGACTTGGAGTACTCATTCGCCGAGTCTGTGAAGAAAGGGTTGACCTTTGAAAGAAGGTAATCATTCTTCTTCCTAACAATCGTTTCAATACTTAACGGACTAATCGTCTCACACTGTTGACTCCGAGTTGAGGCGGGACTAGGAGAGTTCAGCACGATGCCTGTGGAGCCGAGACCATTGCACGTACGACTGCTGGATGGGGTCTGCACGCCAGACGAGCTGGCCGGGGATGCTGGCATAGAGCATACTTGATCCCTCAGCAGAACAGAAGGGATGCAATGATCAGCGAAGTTGCGCTCCCGACTGTTGTGCTGTGTACGGTCCTGGGCACGTTGAAAGTCGTAAGGCAGATCCACTCTCTGAGGCTGAACCTCACGTTGGTTGCCAAATGGGGAATTAAAGTTGCTTTCCTGAGGCCAGGAATCATCGGCGCCCGAAGTCAGCGTTTCAGGTATGCTTTGGGTAGTACTTCCGTTGCTGGAGCGTTCCCTAGCATGTCCAGGCCCTCGGCGGCTACCCAAACGACGAGAGATCCCCAAGGATATTCCCTCGGTATCTGGGATCTGAAACCAGTCAAGACCCCGTGCAGAATGCTTTTTGTGCTTCGCGACTGCCTTTGAATGCAATGTCTTGAGATCTTGAACCCATTGCAGGACAGGGAAGCGCTGCTTCTCTGATCTCGCGCGCATGATCATACGAGTGGCTGTGGGGGACGACAATGCGTTGTGAATTGCGAGTTTGAACTGGTGGATCAAGTGCTTAGTCGTCATTGACTCACTAAAAGCTGTTAGTGTGCTTCCATGTCATATGAGTTTCCGTTTGAGGCTCACATCGTATACCACCATCCGGGCATTTGTCCCAAGCCGCCGACGCTATATGAAGTTAGACAGTTCGAAATGCCTCGCTATCGCCATCGACCACTCACCGAGAACCAACACCGAGAGCCCCCTTACGGCCGAATTCAACAGCGACGAGGCCAAACGGCTCATCACGAGAAGGGATAAGAGCAAACTCTGCGCCGCTGAAGATGAACTGGGGCAACGCAGTGAATTCAGGCTTTGAATAGACACGGCCCGGATAGCGCTTCATCATCTTGTCAAGCTTGATGGCGGCAAATTTCCCATAAAGGTCAATTACCGGACCAACGCATATAAGCTGAACATCAGGGTAATCGTCTAGAATGGAGGGGAAAACATCGGCGATAAGATCAATCCCTTTCTGCATTGACCAGCGGCCAACGAAAACAAATAGTTCAGCTTTTGGATTCTGATCAAGTCCAGTCCATTCCTGTGCTTGTCTTTTGAGACTGGCTCTGCGACCTTCAAAATCCGGATCAACTTGGACGTCACCATCGTGCTCGTCGTTCTTCACGTCTCCAGTGTCCGAAGGATCGGGGTTTGGAAGCGATCCAATCTCCTTAAGGCCCCAGAAAATCGGATATCTCGCATATGATCGCTTACCGTATTTCCTGGACACACCCACTGCGCCAAATCCATTTTGATGAATGTATAAATAGCTTGCCGCAGCATGGAGAAGATTGAACACGTCTCCAAATTGAACGTACTTTTTGACTATTGCAGGATCGATATTGAAAATTCGACAGACTTCATCGCGTTCTTTCAGCGTCCTCATCGGCCAGAGTCCTTGAAACTCAGCGTTATGTAGAGATAGACAACAAGGAATAGTCTTCGGCAGCAAATGCAACGGCGCCAGAGCGCCATGGTAATCATTGATATGATAGAGACCGACGGAAAATCTCTTTAGTGCTTCCGCGATGCAATAGTTCCATGCAGAATAAAAGATTGCTGAGTCGAGATCGTCCATTCGTGCGGGATACGGCTGGGCCTTGCTTTGCGCTCTGAAAATTGGAGCATCAAGAAGAACATACGTGATGTTGCGCAGAACGTGGTATTGAACTTTGACGTGGTAGGTGCTTCCGAGAATAGTGACCTCTATAGGATCTGCAGGTATATCCTCGGGATAGTCGATATCGCCCAAGCAGGGAACGACCCAAATGAGCTTGCCGTGAGTCATGTTCTGTCCTATAAGCTGCGCTATTACCCCAAGGCCGCCGATTTTGATCTTGATGCCCCAATCTTCGATATCATACTCTATGGTAGCAATGAGAACAGTTTTTGGTCCATCATTCTCGGCAGCATTCAATGCCCAGCTGACAGGCTTGGTCAACCGACGACGCAAGAACCCTAAGGAACGCGGAAATTTGGAACTCATGCGCTGATAAATAGGACTTGATTTGCCACCATGGGCGTTTCTGGGTCCAGGAGGCCGATGGGAAACTTTCTTGATCGGTAGAGGGACAAGAGATTTCGTCTCAGTAACACCGATTCTGTTGAACTTGATCTGATAAAAAATTTTCAGATATGCCCAGACGGCAACCAGCCCAGTCACCAGCGGGACAAGTCCAAGCAGTAGATACAAAGCCAGTTGGACCCGCCAGTTGCCGATGGGGGTAACATAATAACGCAGGTTGCCATCGTCCACAGCCACTCGATATGACAGATACGGTGATGGTGGTGGGCCAGTAATTTTTATGAAGTTGACGAGCAGTGTTTTCGGTGGAACGCGATCAAGAACCCCATCTCCATCAATCTCTCCATATACTTGGGTGTGATCTGGTTGACCATCAGGGTTCATTCCCCATGCATTTAGCACTATGGAAACCGGCCACTCTGCCATCAAATTGTATTCCCACTGAGCAGTTCTGTTACTCAGTGTCATTTGGCTTCTGTATCCAGTGTCGTACCCAAATTGGTTGAAGGAGCCCTGAACCCAGAAATGGGGGAATCGCCGTGGAGGCATGCCGCCCCAGTCAGTGTCACCATGCTGGTAATGATCGCTACTGCCACTGATCCTGTTCCAGTATTGTACCATGATATGCTCCCCAACCCAGGACTGTGATTTCGCGCCCGTCCATTTCTTCGGAGGGATAGACTCATTGCCCCCGCTATATGGCATCCACTCACTAAAGGAGGTTCCAAAGTCGAGGGTATAACGCCATTTTTCCGCTCCAGCGGCCTTGTGGGACACCCACAGTGTTCCATTGTTCGATGGATCTTTGGAAAGGAGCGTTCTACTGTAATTTGCTTGTTTTGGCCAGACCATCGGATTCTCGAATGATCCTATGCGAAAGTAGAAATGGTCCACAGCCTGTGCAAGCAGGTTAGTATGAGTTTTATAGGGTGGAGCTGGTACTTGCGTTTGTTCTCTGATCCCCTTTCTTATTACTGGCGTTCTTGACAACTATCTCATGCATACCATGGAAGACGTTGGTCAGCTCTATTGAGTAATTGTAGACACTGGTCGATGCTCCATTCCAGCTTTCGATTTTAGTATCGGGAATCGAGCCACATGAGACGGTGCTTTTATCAAGCTTTGCAGTCTGATTACCATCTGTGGTAGATCGGACTGAGAGTGATTGAGTGATGCTGCTACAATCCATTTCCTGAGAGAACTGAAAGCCAATTTTGAGTCTTTCCCCTGTCGTGACGGTGGAAAGGATCCGCCAATCGTGTCCTGGTATGAACCTCGTTATCATTGGCGATGGTGGAACGAAAGCTGATTTTGGCACGAAGGCTTTGAAGCCCCAGGCGGATAGTGTCAGCTCTGGGAGACAGCCGTTCCACTTTTTGGAACCATCCAACCTAAAAGAGTCAACAAAATTCATCATGCAGCGAGGAAGGATTCGCACCCGAGCTTTTTCGAGCCTTTTTGCAGAGAATACTCTTCGAAGGGAGGAAGAAGATTCTTCACAGTTGTCCCTTCATCAAAAGGAGAGATCAAGGCATCCTTGTCAGAGCAATTAAACTTGTAATTGACAGTGTGATTGTCGTTCTGGTATACCAACCAGACATTTTGATTTCCCTGGCCAACGCCGGTGAAATCCTGCACGCCAGCAAAACGGGAGCGAAGAATACTCCATATCCCGATTTCCGTCCGAGTCCCGTTGCTTCCAGGAAGGTAAACGCTATGAGTTTTGTTTGAGAGTTTCTGTAGATAGAACCCATCGTTGAGCACGGGATAGTTTTGCCGCAGCTCAAACAGTGTTTTGATCAAGCCGCGTATTGGGTGCGAAGGATCGCGGTGGTCTAAGCTGACATCGTCATCCAAGCACCCTCGTAAGGCCTGATCAAGAGGGAAGTTGTGATATTTCTCAGACCCAACTTTGTAACAGCCATGAAGTTGCCATGCTTGTGCAGATGACATTGGTGAACGGCCAAACACTGTGATGGTTAGCGTATGTATTTCACAACAGCATGCGAAGACTTACTGTAGTTTGCATTGTTATTCTCGAGGACGTAGAAGGCCTGTTCCTCACCCCAGGCGAGCATAGGTGTCCCTGGCATCAGCAAGGAAATAATGTATAGCGCCAGAGCCTGCTTTTCTGTTCCGTTCCTTATGCCGGGCCATCGAAAGACATCATGATTGGAGGTGCCGTATAGGTGCCTTGGATCGAATTTGCCAGTGTTCGCATTGACCATATCATTCGTCTGCACTATTCTGTTCCAAAGCTCGACAAAGTCGGCTGGAGGATCTCCATCGGCCTCAAAGGAACCGTCCAAGCTTGGATTGAGTCAGTTGACGAGGCCCGAGACGTTGAGTCGAATTTCCACCTACCCAAGGATTCGCAACAAAACACGGTAGGCACTATAGTGGAAAGCGGCACCATCAAGCGCCGCCTTTTCAGGGGCTCTTAAATGTATTTCAGGAGATGATCGGTTCGCCATGGTAACTGCTTCGGTCATATTCGGAACCGTCTGGTTCGTTTGACGCCCACGGCCGATGTAGAGCGCACCGTAAGAGTTTCCTGATACAATCTCGCCAGGAATGTAGAAGTTATTCTTTCCCAAACGGCGGGCGCAGTTTCGGATAGAATTAGACCACTCAGCCTGCGCGTCCAGTGTGATTTCGAGAGCCTTATCAATACGGAATCCATCAATATCGAGCATGGAGATGGTGATACAAGAGAACCGCTCAATCTTTCGCCTCACATCACTCCTCCATTCTCTCAGGCGGTCCTGTACGTATGCGAACTTGGTAATCTGCCGTTCCCACTGAGAATAATTTCCAAAGGAAGCGACTTCGCCATACTGAACAACAATTAGCAGAACTCTTCATAACCCACAGAGTTGTGGATACCTGATCAAATTCACTATCGCGACAGCCTTCAAGAAGCGTGGTGTTAGCTGGCCCATTTCCGAGGTCGTCCCAGAATCGAGGGTATTCGCATTTATCGAGCCAGGCGTTCCCAGGCTGGAAGTCGTGGTACCGACGTGGACCCTTCCACGTGTAGTCGTATTCACGTGGATTAAGGGGAGCAGAAGTATTTAGATGGCCATGGAATCCAATAAGGTCGCCCATACTGCATTGTGTCAGTGTTCATGTCCGGGCCTGGCCCCATATCCACATACGTAGCCACAGTGTTGTCTAAGACAATGTAGATTCCCCGCCGATGGGCCTCTGTTATCATTTTCCGCCAACTATCTATATTACCGAAATGACGATCTAGAAGAGTCAAATCGAGGGGTGAGTAGCCATCGGACAACCACGGCTCATTGATGTGAGGTACTCCCGCGAGATAGAGGGCCTGTACCGAGTCAGAGAAGAAAGCGAAAAAAGCATATGCTCGTGTAACTACTACTCACTTTCACACCCATCCCCTCGAGATAGTCGAAACTATCCATGAGACCCGAGACATCGCCGCCATGCCGAAATTGATTAGACATCAGGTCATGCTCAAATTGTGTGCCGTTTGCGTCGTCATTCGAGGGGTCACCGTTGACGAATCTGTCAAGGAAGAGAGTATAGAATGGTATTCTCCAATTGAGTGGGGATGGGTGGTATGTGTGATTCTTCCACTCTCCCCAGTAATACATAGGGTCCGTGGCGGTTTCATTCTCATTGAGGTTGAACCCGACTTGTTCGGGATCAAAACGCAGCGCGCATGCAATGGAAGTCAGAAGAATAAGCGACCTCTTCAGCAGTTGCATAAGTCTCATAGCGCGATGCGTCCTCTCTCTCGCAGGAAGCTGCGATTCGAAGTTGCGTCGAGCAAAACAGCAACGGCGAGAGCTTCCTCAACTTTCTCAAAGGCACGTGGTTTTTGAAGCTGAGGTAACTAAACAGCGATAGCATCAATTGCCGAAGCTTCTATATGTTCTATTCCCAGCCTCAAATCATGACAATAACGTTTGTCTGTCCGTTACCGGACGAAATGACAGTGAACTCTGGATCCAAGTCCAGCAGCAGGTCTCCAATGAAGCGAAAGGAGCGATATGATGCGCAAAGTAAATACAAGACGGCACTGTTCTAAATTCAGATATGAATAAAATGGCCCAGCAAAGCAATTTCACAATGACACCGAACGACGGGAGGTTACCAAGTATACGGGAGAAGATCCCGAGGATGTAGCTGATATCATCGCGTCCCAGGACGGACTGTCCCAAGGGATCGTCAGGCTCAAGCGTCTCGATTTTACTGTTTGCATAGGAGTGGGCTAATGACTTCGTCACCAGCGGATGGAAACTGGCATGGACTCTGAAAGGCGGCATCAACCAAAGCGTTCTATCGAACACTTGGAGACAGGCAGGGCTGAGGCACGCCATTGCGAGAAATGGTATCTGTATCAATACTGATACCGGCATGCAAATGGAAGCTTTGGGGTTCCAGCAATGTCCATGTAGAGACGGTGACTGGGAGCAAAGAAAAGCACATCCGATGAGCACCTTGGGCAGTGCACGTCCCTGATACCTGGTCACATTGAATGTTTCTGATGCATTGATTATGCTGGACATTAGTAGACTGCTGTTGCGCTGTGTGGTAATGATCCAAGTTAAGTTTGGTTCCGTGACAGATGGATCCAAGTTACCGTCCCCTGCAAGTCTGGCCTGAGCCTTGAGGCTGCTAAATAATCCTGAGCCGGCAGCACCCTCCGACCACTGACTCCGACGCAATCCAGCATGGGTGTCCACTCTATGATCCTTGAGTTTTTCTTCAGCAGATGAAGGCGAAGAGATCCCAGTGGAGATCTTAGAAGCTCAAGGTGTCATTCAATCTGACAAGCTGTTGACAGCTCCACCACCGTGCATGGTATCAGTTCAGCAATCATTGCCCAAACGAAGGCGCTTACATCACTCATGAGGAGATCTCAATTGCTCTGGCATCCCATCAAACCTAGCAAAGACATCGAGGTTTCATGCCCAGGCAGCACATCACTGAAGTACTGTTCCCTCAAGCATCCTTAAGACACAAGCTGGGGCCCCGCCACGTTCACAAAACACGAGTGGGATGCATGGTGTGTCTCCTTGAAGGTTAAGATTGATGGATCATGAGATGTGTTATATTGAGGATGCCTTCGAAAAAAAAGCATTCAAGCACGTCCCTCATCCGTGGATGATGTGAATCCTACAACTGGTGCGAAGAATGATCCCTTGAGATAAAATTGACAACAGAATAAGAGGAGCGCTAGTGTTGCAAGCTAAACCCAAGTGAGTAACGTGTCCAGGCACTTGGAAACCGCATCTTCGGTGTACTTTGACAAGCAATCTTCATTTCTTTGCAAATCCACGCAATTTGCAGTGTGACGCCATTCCACTCCTTAATACCCTTCGTTAAGTTGAAGATATTCATTTCTTTCTGGCCACACCATTCATCAATTGAATTCACTCACATTGGAGTTCGTCTTCGCAGATCAGTTGGGCTGTGGCGTCATGACGCAATGCCTGTCACTTGTTTAAATTCCCCAAACTGAGTGTGTTAGAACGCAAAACGCGCATGTCTCAGTCTAATGGCCAGGTTGAAAAATATCCACGTCCTTCCCAATTAGACCGTTGCTCGATCATGCTTTCAATAACCCCTGTATGATATGTCAGTCGCGACAGATTACATAGTGACTGGCCTTGAGTCATTCCAACACGACTCGACGTAGGATTGGAGAAGTTCGGCCAAGCATGGACTTGAACGACACTCCACTACGCGATTCGGGAGCTCTAGAGACTTCCTTTGAAGAGTTCTCCCTTGATGATACATCGAGAGGCACAGCTACTCCGTCACCGTCTGGATTTCAGAATGCTCATTCTCTGCTTGGCGAGCTCTCGAAAAAGCCAGGTGATGCACCCGAGTCATCCGTGGCTCATCCAAAGGTCATCTCAAGTGATGGTGATATGATTCTGGAATATACTGATGGGGATGGCACTTCGGCTTCATCCGGTTCTGTGGAGCCAGTCCGCTGTCGATGGCAAGTCTCCAGTGCGGATCTTATAAGCAATAGTCCCTACTTTCGAGCATTGTTGGATCCCAACAAATTCTCCGAAGGCAGGCACTTTATGAAGGAGAAGATAGCACGGAATCATAGATATCCTGCCACCAAGACAAGCGAAGATTATCAAGGAACAAGCCCTTCATCTCCGGGGCTCGATTCGGAGGAAGCTCTGCCAACAGTCAGTCTTCCGGCTGATTCTTTCACCCGCAAGCTTGGAGTAGAAGCCATCGAGTTGTTCATAAAGATCTTATCGTTCAATTCCTTCAGCGATGAAGAACAGGAGCTTTTCAATCGTGGTATAAAATATCAGTCTACCTCACTTGTTGCTAGACTGGTTGAGACAGCAGATATCTTCAATTCTCCACAGGTTGTTCGAGAAACGCTTCAAAGAACGGGGTATTCGTATGGAAAAGGGAAACTTGCGTTGAACAGATTCTCGCCTTCATTGCTGAAGTTGAATGAGGATCGTATTCGTCAGATAATATTCATTGCAATTTTCCTTCGTGACCAAAGTGTCGTCCAAGCACTCACTCATACATTGATCCTTCTTGGCTCGAGATATTGGGTGAACGCTGTCGGCGCGCCTATGCCAGATAGCCCGCGCTGGA
This sequence comes from Evansstolkia leycettana, assembly GCA_000787455.1. Taxonomy (NCBI): domain Eukaryota; kingdom Fungi; phylum Ascomycota; class Eurotiomycetes; order Eurotiales; family Aspergillaceae; genus Evansstolkia; species Evansstolkia leycettana. The sequence goes on along the minus strand of JSYV01000634.1, from coordinate 20,843 downwards.
GGTATTTGCAAGGTGGTATAGAAGGTAAAATTGGTCCATTTCAGGTCAAACTTTTGGTCAACATAACTTGCTGATTCAACGTCGTCGTTGCAGAAGAGTTGTACTACAGACGCCAGTGTGTCCTCAACACCGTAGCAGATCTTCAAGCATACTTTCTCCGCGCTTACGGCGCGCTTGAGGACCCAGAGGAACCTACCCCATCCACTGCTTCAACCTCATCGTTTCCCATATCAGCGACCAAAACAATTCGGCCTCGTTCGTATCAATGTCGTTGGGGATTCAGCAATTCCAGCGCCTGCGATGCGTTCCATCTCGGCCAAATGACACGCTTTTTCGCACTACGTACCAAGACAATCTTTCTGGGTTCCAGCTTGATTGATCCGGACTTCAGCTTGGAATTCGATAATGATGATGATGATGAAGCTCCCCCCCCTAATGGGGTTGAGAACAATATGAGTATTGCCACTGAGCACACCTACTCTGTTCCTCCAACAGGGCCAGCATCCGACAACCTAGCTCTCATTGCCTCTCTGAAGCAGTGTCCAGACTATCAGATAGATTCCAACCACAACGGGTGCGGCATCCGTCGCCGTCTTCTTCCCTCACTAGAATGTATCGAGCGGTTCGTGGGTGACGGCAGAGGACTACTAGGCATCATTCTACGTCTCTGGGAATTTTCCCCAAGCTCGCCACCACCAACATCGAGTTCCTGGAGGAACCGGTCCCTGCGAAGGGCGGAAATCGTGGACGTACGCTTTTCCAAGATCCTTTCGATCCGTCCCGGATCGATTCGCCCGGGGTCTATGCAGGAAGATGCGCGATTATTCTTTACCGCAAGGAAAAGGAATTGGGAAGCTTAGTTCTAGACCCCTGACCTGGGAAGGTTCCCTTGGGCTAGAATCTCTTGGGTACTTTGCGCAAATTACATCCGTCAACGTCACGGATTGTTTATGCCTTTTGATGTTATGGTACGATGTACGACGAGACGATGCCCTGAAAAGAAAAAGAACGGTCTAGACTTCTGGAGCGTTCCATGTTTTCAAGGCTGTTTGGTTCTCCCATTCTGTACCTGGCTCTGCGATAATCTTAGAAGCCCGATTGTCTTAAGAGGTTTTCCTTTCTCTGTGGTAGATGTCGACCTAGAGAGTAATCGAGCTTCGGAAATAATAAAGGGACAAGGGAATTCTACGAATTATTTCCGATCTTCGGGGAGGGGGTTATTCTGTCTCGTTTGCGCGGATGTCCGAGATTGTAGATCAAAGTAGTTGTAGTCATTTTGCAGGTAGCACATTTGGACAATGAGATAGATGTACATGAAACGACGCGAGAATAGAGGTAACTGAAATCAATGATGTATATATCGTTGTACACAGCCTTGCGGGGCCTGCTCAAGATAATGGAACGAGAATGACTAATACAAACAATCAGGCTTGCATAACTAGTTTTTCGACGTGTTCTAATTGGCAAACTTTTTGATCTATGCCCTTCTTCTGTGAGTGCAAGGTTCTGATTATATTGATGAAAAGAAAAATTGTCAGAAGATGTAAATGGAGACATAACTTGTAGAGCATGAGATGAATATAAAGTCCAAGTCTGGTGTTCTATGCAAAGTTTGGCGATGATCATGATGCAGAAGTTATCAGCATTTGCTTTTCTGCTGTGCTGTAGAAATTCTTTTGGTTTTCGTTTTGTTTCATTTAGTGTATTCTTGAGGTGTTGTTGACATTGGGATTTTTGATGTCCACTGAGGGCTCATGAGTCGCCTTTGAAGAGCGCCTTAACACAGTGGATCGCACCAGAAATAGCCCATGTCCATATCGATGTTGCTCCCTGTCAGGAACAAGGAACCCGTAATCTGACCCGTAGTCGGGTCATAGGGAAGCAAGTCATCAAACGTATTTCGGGCAGTCATGCTTTTCTCCGGTTTATTGGTGTCAAATACGTCTGGCCAATCCAAGCTGTAGGACACGGCAAGGGGAGTGTTCGATTGGTCCATGGGCGAGCAAGAGATCGAGTCCAGCTCAACGGCGATGTTATCAGCAGCAGTAGGCGCTGTGGTAGTGGCTGTCTCAAGATTAATATTCGCTGGGGAACTCGCAGCAGCCGACTCATCAGGGCAAGGAAGATCACTAATGTCAATACCAACTCTCGGAGCTAGGCGGCGCAGAAAGCCATCACAAAGCTTCCAAGCTCTTTCTGCAGCGGCGTTCGATTCGGACAGAGCATGTAGCCATTCAATTGCCTTTTTGGCTGCTTTCGACACCATGGACGACTTATCGGGAACATGCTGCGCATGAAATGACAGCTCAAGAAGAAGTACCGTTGTAGCCTGCATGAGGTAATGGAGAATGCACCACCATGGGGCTACTTTGTACAAAACACACGCATCAGTCGTATCAGGAAACAGTGTCAGCATCTGACAAGCCGATTCCACGCATTCCGCAGCAGTCTTGCCGCAGAACTCATACATTTCGTCTCCGTGCGACCGGGTAGCGTCAAGGCGACAAAGGCATGGCCTGGTAATACCGATCTTGGTGCTGTAGAAGAGAAATGCAAGGCCCATTCTTTGGCTCACGGGGCATTGAGAGGTTTGCGTTGAGGTGAAGTCGTAAGGGGCGGGAAGATTCAGGAGCCACGAATCAATCTCGAGCATCAAGCTCTGGATGGTAAATTCGATGCTGGGCCAAGGCGACTGGGTAGCTTCAGGGCTATAAAGCCGGTTGGTCATGCGCTTTGAAATGGAGGCCAATGTGGCCAGTTCCACGAAATAAAGCGACATACAAGCAGAAAGAGTCTTCAGATACTCGGCTTTGCTGATATCTATATCTCTCAAGCCTGACGAGTTTTCGTTGCACTCTGAGTCCAGCGAGGAATTTAGACTGGTAGTGCTTGAGCAAACGGCCAACCGCTCAAGTTGACTCGGATTTCCCCTCGACGGACTGCTTATCAGACGGGCCACCTCTTCCTTTTGGAAATCGCTCTCATCAAAGGGCACCGGTAGTGGTGTCGTGCAGGCACTGTCAACAATGCATGACGGACGCCCAGTCAAAGAACTGAGCAGTTGCTCAATGGTGTATAGAGACCACCACAAACGATATCGGATCTCTTTCGAGATATCTGAGGTGCAGTTGCCGACGTTTCGCAGATGTAGTCCCAGTGCCAAAGCTCCACGAACAGCACTTCCGCACAGCTTCCAAGACCTGCACAAGCAAGCTTGATCAGTGAGGTGGCTTTGAATCGGTGCAAGATTGGGTTTACCTATTGACATGACCGGACGCCAACAAGTAGAAAGAGGCCAGTCCCTCAACTTGAAGTTGCTGCAGGTCTGGATGATGGAAAAGTTGATCATCCATGCTCAGAAGCCTTGCTTTCGAGAAATATTTCACATGATCATCTTCACCTTCCTTCTGACCCGGATTGGTGAGATGTGCAAATTTAGCCCCGATAGCAAAGATCAGGTTCAGAATCGCCAGCCACTTGTTGCCCGGCTTCAGTGATGGCTGATTGAAAAAGACCTGAAACTGCGAAGCAAAGGTCGAGATCCCAATGATGGGAAAGGAAGGATGCACTGACGTGAGATAGGCATTGAAAAGTTTGGTGGCAGTTTCACGAGACGGGATTTCATACGCATCGAGCAGCGGGTTACTAGGTATGTCCAGGTCATCCAAGTAATAATTAGATAAGGCCACCAATGCATCATTTTGTCCCTCAGGTCGAGGACTCATAGACGGAGACGGCAGGCCACTGTCGAAAAGTCTGACACCATCGCCAGGCAAGGCCTCGCAATCGTGGTCGACTTCCTTACTCAACTTCTGCAACCAAGCAATCTCTGAGCTCTTGCCAATGTACCCAGTCGCACGAGCAATGTCATCTCTGTTGAAGTCCTCTTCCGTGTGATCAATGATCTCCAAGGAGCTGACAGATGACAATCGCGACGGAGGTGGTTCGGAAATGGCAGTCCAAGGAAGTGTACGATCCCCAGGTGCAGTCTTGTTGGCGTCGGCCTGCAAGGTGAGGTCCTGGTGTGCATCCTGATCTCATCAGCAAGACTCTTATAGGCAAATGACTTGCTCCATACTACCGTTAACGCAATGCTCATCAATTGCTCATCTGATACTCCAAAGCGAGTGCTCAACTTCTTGACGACATCTTCATAAGCCTGCACCTTGGCTGATAGGCTAGCGAGCTGTCTTCAATGCGTGTTAATGTAAGGACAGATAGAGTTATCACAGTAACCGCTTGGGACTGACCTTTTGGACTTCTCCCGTTTACCATCCGTATAGCAACAGATGATCCCAGCTTCTCGACAGTTCCGGCAGCCTGCCTTATCCCCAGTACATTTAGTTTTCCGTTGTCTGCAAGATTCGCATGCTCGCCGGACATGTCGGCGATGGAATCTCCCAGGAGTTGTAAAGGCTGCCTCTGCACCCTCTGCCAACCTCGGGATGGCCATCTTCTTCGGGCTCAATCGCTCCGAGTCGTAGCGCGGCAGATGAGGCATCATATTCTCCTGTATCAAAACTCCTGAGTTCGTTCTATGATGCCTCAAGGGATGCTTCGGGTTCTCAAAGCTCACCACACTAGACACTTGACTGCATGTATCTGCGTCGGAGCAAGACAGCTTAACGCAAGAAGGCTGTTCTACCCAGGATTGAAATGGTAGGGTGCCCATGATAGAGTGGGACAAAAGTGAAAGATGTTGTGTATGATACCTCTGGAGATTATTCAGGAGCTTCAGAAATGCTTCCAAACCAACTTCTTCGTGCCAGCAAACATACCTTTTGCCTTTCAATCTCAATGGGACTCGGAAAAGGTTCACACTGAATACATTATGTCAGACATACTTAAGCGGAACTTGTTCATGGTTTCCTCACAGTCGATGGGAAGTTTCACTCGATGTAAATAGATGAGTCTGGCAAAAAGCAAGACTAATGCAGCACTTCGAGGAAAGATGACGAGCCAGGCGTAACGCTTCTCATGGAAATAGAATCAAAGCGTGCAGCGTCTCATACTTGCCTTCCACTTTCGGGGTAGTCAATAATAAATACTGGTAAGGAAACGTCGATACGTCGGAAATCGAATGCGACGTTGAGATATCAGCCACCCAGAATTCCACGAGTAAATACACCCATGAGAACAGAGATGCGATTGCTTGCAGATATGACAGGAAACGGCGGTGCCAGAAGTTCGATTAAATCAGAGACCATTTCTCAGGACTAGGATCCCAATGATAGGTCCGGCTCTCCAACTCGGCTTGTGGCAAGCATTCGTAGCTATGCAAGAGCATATGCAAAAGTCGCCTCATACACAGATGAAGCTGCTATGGATTCAGGCGTTTGACTCGGGGAAGAGACACTAGACTCGTGAGAGACCACCAAGATCGCCATCTATATCATCGTCATTTGTCACCGGTTTATGTAGGCTTTTCACTCAACCCACTCTATAGGGATAACAGATCCCTGGTGGGCTGTTCCTTGGAGACGTTTGATATGGGATGCATGGGGCATTGGCCAGACCAAGAGAAATGATCCTCAGGGATTCCCACCATGTTCTTGGTATTAAGCCTGCGTTCTGGCCAGCGTGATCGCAACGGGCCGGTCGAATGATTGTGGATGTCATCGTCATTCAACACCTACATCGACTGCGGCGCAGAGAGGACAAACCCCACGTTGCATATTCCGTATGTGGAAGCAAGGCAATCGGAACCTTGCGTCCTGCAAGGAAATAACCCAAGTCACAGTCCATCCGAGGCATATGCTGACTGTATCTCTTTCTCCTGTACTCCGTACAGTGGTCATTCTTTCGGAGGCGCGTAATCAACGCGCATGTCAACCCCGCTTCAAGCGGCCCACCGGCTTGTCAAATTCAGGTTTGAGATTACTGGCGCGGAGGCTGTGACAAGTTCCTCTATCCGTACGGAACTAGGTTTTCCAGCCTGTCTGAGAGCACTCCAGCAGAAAGGATCGTGCGGGATCAGGGAGCGATCCTTCGGCGAAGCTTGTTATTGATCCAAAAAGGGGAATTTTTGACGTCATGGAACTTGAAGGATAAGCCGATTGAAAGGCTCGAGTCGCAACTCTCATTCGACCTATCTACTCCTAAGGTTCTATCGCCTTCGTTCCGCCAAGGGGCGGCCCATTCACGGGCCACGGGTCTTCTCACTAAGGATGAGAATCAACAATTCTGACGTCGCAATTACGGTCCGATGATTCACGCCTTAAGGGCCCCAGGAATCCAACTTTCCAGCGAACATGTGGCCAATGTAATGCCTATTCGGGGGTAGACTGGTTTGTCAATGGTTCAGAGACGTCATGGGTGCAGATATAATTATGCTAGCTAAACTAGCTAGCTACATACTACTCTCCTAGGACCTTCGACCTGCCAATATGGTGGGGTTCCGTCTGTTTAACTGCAAAAGGCACACTCGAGAGGCTCGCGCAATCCCCCGACCCGCGTCTTTGGATATCTGCCGATGATCTTCCCTTCCCATATGGATGACTTGTTCTACCCATGCGTCTGACATGGATTGAAAGGGCAAGACGTATGGTATGGTGTGAAATCGTGGACAATCATCCGGACTCACTACAGGACGTGGCTGGAGTCATGAGAGAGACTCGTTTTCGACATAAAGCTGGCCACATTTGGTCAATACACAATCACCGCTTTAAAAATACTACTGGCGAAGGCGAGAATCATGACATTAAGCTAAGCTCACAACCTTGTATGAGAATACCACCTACCAGGTACGTGCTCGATTTCTTGAACTGCGTACCTGGAAGCTATTCATTGCTGCCCTTGGCTACGCAAATGGATTCAAACATGTATGCCTTGCATACAAATCGATCCTTGATATACTGTCCATGTATTTAAGGCCATAGACGTCCTCGCGGAATAATACTCCGTTACCTGCCTGTGTTGGACAACAAGGCACGACTCTAGGACCCCACAAGACTGCTGCCATGTTCGAAAACGTCGAAACTCTCTCGAGCAGCAACGGAATATCTCCACATCGAGTCATCATTCTCGAAAGTCCAGGTACTTTGAGTAAATGTTCGTGTTAGTTGTTATTTCAGGCGAATGTCAGATATAGTGGACCTCACAAAGTGGATTTTTGTTAGCTAATTAGTTCAGAACCGCGAACTACTATATTCGCTCTGGTTCTCATTCCCACCAAATGATGTCCAAGTGCAGTGTGCATCATGCTCGCGCCACTGCGTTGGAGCTGAAGAGAGCCCATGCCAATATAACCTACCGAATGCACCCATGCTACCTAGGTAGTCTTCAGTGAATCCTTCGAAGTTGCCTGGGAACCTTGTAGAATATACCTTCTACACGAGCCGCCCGCCTGTCAGTCTAAATGAATGAACGTCTCCAACTTCCCCTGGGGGTTCCTTATCATAGAGCGCAGTGTCCAATGTCCAATGTAAACGCCTCCAGATTATATCAACAAGGTACGTCTTTTATGCCAACTATGTCGTTTGCGCCAACTATTTATCCGAAAAAAGCCCCTCCCCACCTATTTTACGCACGTTTGACTTGCTCATGGTAGGATCCCGGAAGTCTGGCTTCCGATTTCCCGCAACCAACTGCGTGGAAGATTGAACAGACCATGTAACCGATCGCTGCATGTGTCATATAAACCTTGATATTAAGGACGCATAACAGAGAAGGCTTGTGTCGAATGCAAGGGTTGACCCCTGCATGTACGCCAAGTTGCGAGCCTTTGATAACGGCCTTGTTCTGCTCTCGTCAGCTTCTCTATCTATAGTAATGTCCCCTCTCCAATGGCTGCTATTCATTACAGGTTCTCGAAGAAAGACAGTTGAAATGTCCCCGCCGCTGAACCGTTCGGGATTTGCTTCATGTTCAGGAGGAAGATCAATATGAAGGTAACTCAGTGGACGTACAAAAGTACGTCTTTTTTTGTTTTCATAGCAGACCGAGGGGAGGTGACTAGGAATATCCTAATGCGCATCAGGGAGATCATTGATGGTGGAGATATCAAGCGAACATGTGCTATGTATTGGTCACGGAAATCTAGAGATATCGTGAATACTCCAGTGGATGTTGCGGGGATCCTGGCACTTCGAAATTCCATGATATTCTTCAATGTAGCGGAGTAGATGATCTATACTCGTCTCCGATTGCCATGTCTTGTCACGCATTTTGTTTCGGTGGTAGAAACGGCATTTCTAAGAGCACAATACAGATGGGATGATAATAGAATGTAATTCGAAGAAGGGGTTTGAAGAAAACAAACAGTGAAGAGGTCCTGGCCGAAAAACCAGAAGGGTGAAAGGCAGCAACCGCAGAAGGCAATCCGAACATCATTAGGCGGTATTCTATACACTCAGAAGACATATTACTCAATGAGATATCCCTCCGCAACGCTCTTAATTTCCTTTGAGAAACCAGCGCTCTCCCCTTCCATTTCCAGCAGAGAGACGTTTGTGACATCGACATCGACAAAAGGTTTGGTCTTGGTGAATCGTACGCTCATAGGGAAGAACTCATTCTCATCATCGCCGGTGGATTCGAACTCAAAGCTGCCAGAGGGGTTGCTTTCGTCCACGGTTCCAACGTTCCAATCTAGACTATCACCGGACACTTCATATACGGCATCGAAGCTAGATACCGCTGGCTCGGTCGTGCCGTAGGGGATTGTCACAACGACATCGCGTAAGCTATCGGAGCCAGTAAGCTCGTACTCGATGGTGACTGTGGTGGAATCAGATCCCTTGTTCACCCACACCGTGAAAGTGATAGGCAGAATATCAGCGCTGTCAGTTCCGGAGCTGGCGACGCGCCAACGCAAAACACCGATGGAGTTGTTGGCGGGGAACCGCTTCGAGGTATCCTTCAGCTGAATAGCACTGGAATTGGTGAAAAGGGCTTTGTCCACGTTGGGGTGCGTGCGGAACTGTGCACCGTGCGTGGGGTTGGCAACCAGGTCAAGCCTGAGCTTCGTGAAGGCCGGGTCGGTGATACGGAGTTGAAGGTCACCCTTGACCTCGAAGGATTTGAGAGCACCCTCCCGAGAGAGTTTAGCTGATATGGTCTCGGCTACCGTAACGTGGATGGGTTCGCGGTCCGCAGAAAGAGAGGCACGAGCGGACGAGACCTTCTCTGGCGCAGGGGTTGTCGCCTGGGGAGTGACCAGAGGACTGGATTCTTCAGCTTCGGGGCCCAGATCGCCGCGAACTTTCTCGTAGATATCTGTAGTCTTGGACTTCTTGCCGAGTTGCATACCCTTTCCGCGGGTTGGCAGGGGCCTGGAGTTCATCCTGTCAGCAATCACCACCAAGCGAAACATTGTTGCGGATTGCATACTTGGCGAACGTCTTCTTCTCCGCCTCATACGTATCATATGTGTCCGGCACAGATGGACGGGAAGGAGGAGTGTAGACAGGATAATTTGGAGCCCTGGGAGGAACTCCACGGCCACTGCGAGCGGCCTCCTTCCGTTGCATCTCCAGCTGCTTTGCCTTTCTCTTCCGTTCTTCACTGGCCTCGAGTTCTTTGTTCTGTTCGACCGGGTCAGCCAAGAGCCAGACGGGAGAATCCTGTCGAGATATACCCTTTCAATGATTTCCTGAATTCTCTCCTCGTGACTTTCCATCTCCAAGAAAGTCTTGATCTGTGAAAGTGACAAGTTCTCCCTGTACCCCAATGTCACCAGTTCATCGAAAGCGCTGAGCAATTCGAAGGCATTTCGCAATATCTCCCCTTCGTCCAAGCTTTTGCAGATACTGGTAGTCACTTGCGCGAATAGGTGAAGGCTATCAATATCTTGTAGAATGTTCGATTGACGGTTTGTGATGAGGACAATGTACAGCTCGTCTAATGGCTGGTACACGAAGCGCACATTGTCTTGTTCGACAGTCGTATGTTGCGTCCCGGAATCAGCAAGCTTAGGAAAGGATGCAAGCAACGCCTCGATTCTAGACCGAGCAATTTCTCGAAATTGACGCGATAGAACCGCTTTACCCCCACGGGTGCATATCGACGCTGCCAAAACAACCTTGCGTGCGTAAATTGTCAGCAGAATAATGGGAGGGAGCAGCATCGGTAAACAAACCATGGCTGTATACTAAATGAGCAAGGCCCAATTTTGGCTGTGACTGCTTCAGAGGAGTATTTTAGTCCAAACAAGTGAGCGTTTAGCAGAGAGACCTCTCCTGCTTTCGAAGCCAGATAATGATACGGAGTCGCTTGCTGTTCACTTCGTCTTAGTTGGTCCGTGCACCGCGCTGGTACCTAAGGCATCCCTCGCTTACCGCAGCACGAAGTCGTGTCTGCTTCTGTTGCTGTCCGCGACCATCGACGTCCACCCTCTTTTAATGATCCTCACATGTCCGTCAACTTCTTATCAGAGCGACGATCTCGACCTAATTACGTGTTTTGCCTTTTCACCTTCTGCTCTACGTGTGTCTGCCTGGATACGGTGACTGTCCGGTTTTGAGAGTCTTAATCACAGCCAGCAGGATCGCCACTTCTGCAACTTTTTATCAGTAGACCGACAGCGAAGTCATCTACTCATGCCATGACAACTGCGCCCTCACTAGCTTTCCCCACCATGGAGGTTTCACTTCTCGACGACACAATGGAGATGGCTTCTCCTCATGAAGGCCATGTCGACGACTTTGACATCGACCTCGATGTTATGGAAGAGCACGTCTCAAACGCGGACGAGGACCTCATGGTAGCAGATGCTACGCCAGAACCTTCTCACAGGACCGAATACGCGCAAGACGAAACGAACGATGCCGATATGACGGATGATATTGCGGAACGAGCAATGGTCGATGCTGACGGTCAACACGACGAGACAAATCGTACCATCGATGTAGATTACGAATTCGAGGAAACATATGAGGCGGAAATGTTGGAGGATGAGTATGATGAAGACATCGATGCCCCAGTCCCTGACCCTCAAGATGTCAACCTTCAAAATCACGAAACCGCAGATGTCCACCACATCGAAAGTGAAACCAAAGGGACAGGGGATGATGGTATTCCTGGAGATGGATATGAGGAAACTGTTACGCAGTCTCATCTTGAACAACATACGAGCGCGCGTGACTTTGCAGAGCAGCACGAGGATGTCGAACAGACAGATCTTCGTAGTAGCGAAAAGGCTGCTGAACAATCTGACAGCGACCCGAGCCGCTCTGAGCACGAGACGGAGCACATTAAAAACACTAACGAGACAGTACGGGAGGATTCGCAGCCGATATCTACAGCTGAATCGAAAGACATTACTTCTCAAGTGCAGCAGCGACTTGAAGATGAGGTTCATCAGACCAACGACGTGCAGCCTCATGTCGACGAGTTCGACGATCAAAAGCTGGAGCCAACGGGGGTGCAGCAGAACCAAGGATCGCATAACCAGGAAATCCAGGAACGGGATGCTAGAGATGATGACACCCATTTGCATCCAGTGAAGGTTCTATATCAAGAAAATGAGATCTCTCTGTTTCCTCCCCAGGAAGGTGACTCTTCCGAGACCTTCTTCCTAGAAGATGAGAGCCTGGCCTACGAAGGTTTCGACAAGCTCCTCGAGTCATGCCGTGGGGTACTAGGAGATCACATTGGTGATAACGAAATTCTAGTCGTAGATATCGATGCTCTGAATATTCAGCTTACAGAGGTACGTTTATAATTCCTAGCTCTGATCTGACGTAGAGACTAATTTGTCCTCAACAGGATTGCTTGCATTTACCTCAAGTTTCCTTGCACCAGATCCTTGATCTATACCTGCAACTGTGCCATAATGATGGCACTGATGAACCCGAGGCTCTGTATCTTACGTTGAGCACAAGACCTAGCATTGCCGCTGAGATCTCTGATCTTTTCGCAGCTGCAAACGAGGGAAAGGGGTTGTCTCAAATTCATTCATGGGATGACTTTGAAGAAGTCAGCCCTGTCTTAGCCGAGCCTGACCCAGATAAACAGGATAAAACTCTAGAGCCAAATGTGCCTCCGCAGACTTCAACCCTAGAAGAGGGGGTGCATGAAGAACTTGACTCTGAAGCCCTGGACAAAGAAAATCTCGTGAATCAGGTTCCTGACGAAGAAAATATTCACGTAGGAGCCGCAGACTCCGAGACCCAGGCTGAAGGAGAGGATCCTTTGGATGATCACGATGAAGGTGCTGCTTTAACCACCAATGTCGCTGAGGACGAAGGTGTCGATGATCGCCACGATATTGAACGTAACTCTGTCGATGATAGCTTTGCCGACCCGGAGAATACCCGATATGGTTCTGCAGCTGATGAAGGTTCTTACGAATCTGAGGCGCAGAAGAGTGAATCTACAACCACTTTGGCCCACGTCACGGCGCCCAATGTGGAAGAAGATCGATACCCCGAGGAGTTTACCGAAGACAGCCACGGTCAGTTGGATGATGCTCATCTGGACGAGTTCAATGACGAAGCCGATGAGAATTATCCAGAAGGTGGCGATAACGCGGATGTCCTCCAACCTGGCACCAATGGTCAAACCTCTGAAGATGAAGCAGCCGATGACGAATATGATGAAGGTGATGCAAGTGTCGGGCATGTGCAAAGCCACCAGTCATCGGAACATCAACATGAGGGACATGAGAATGAAGCCGATGAGGGTGAGGAGGGCATCGCTTCCTCCGAGATGGAGCAAAAAACTGCGGAAATTGTGCACGACGACACTGAAGGTCCTCCAAATGCAGAGGATCATTTGGAGGGTATCTCTGAGAGGCTGCCCGAAGATACTAAGCGAGAGACTCCCGAGCCGGCCGATAACCTTCTCGGCGTCGCAGAAGATTGGTTCAGGAGCCCTTTGAAAGACGCAGGATGTGTCGACGGGCCACGGGGTGAAGATCCAGAGGGTCACCCTGAGCCTGGGGCATACGAAGAGGCGGCTGAGCATACTGCGCTGGCCGACGCTGCCAACGACGATTCCGAGAACGAAGATTATATCGATCTTAGTTTAGCAGACGGTCTTGAAGTTGGCGATCAAGACACTTCGGTTACCGAGCCACCGGCGCAGTCCACCTCTTCTGCGAAACGATCTCGCGAGGACAACGATGAGTATGACTCTGCCGAGACACCGAGTCCCGAGATCAAACGTTCGCGTTCCTCATAGTTCAAACCTTCCTTTCCCTGATCCTTGCCTCTCCTCCTGCCAATCCTTTTGTGGCCAAATCCCCGACTTGTCGTGTGGAGTGTCCCTCTGTATCCTACTCCGATCAGTGCTTTGACTGTGCTGGTTGAACACGTATCTTGAACCAAGGCATTGGTTCCGCTAAGTACTAATGTTGGTCTAACCATGCAGCAACAACAGGAGCAAGGCGAAGACACGCAGGATCACAGTTGCATCTAATGGAAATTAGGTACGTGAAACTAATACTGTTCTTCCTTTTGTGGGTAACCTCCATTGTCGGAGACGAGTATCCCACAAATTCCCTTGTCTTCAACATCGGCAATTCGGATTCGGATTGCGATCACAGGTTTGTATGCGATATTACCTATTTTCATTTCCCAATTCCCTGTTCTAGCGATACCCTTTTCCTGTTAGAATTCAGCTAGCGCTTGTTGTGAATATTCTCATCCAGTGCATCTCGTCGGCGGGGTACAGTTGACGCCTGATAGCATCTTGCGCGGTGTGATGGGTTTGGTAGCTCTTGTTCGAGTTCAACCTCTCTTTTTGTCAGGCTTTCTTTTTGTCTCGATTCTCGTTGCGCGCATTTGGTTCAAAAGTTCTGATACCACCTCCATCGTCGTCTGTTTGAGTTCCGCAATTCTGAGGTTAGGGTCTGGCTGCCGGAAGCCTCGATTCTGCAATCTTGCTCTACCGAGTCGTCCATTTGTGTTTTTAAGAGTTTATGGGGGGGTTGCATGATAGCGGCCGGAGCGAAGGACTCTCCGCGACTATGGTCGTAGGCAAATTGTTGTTGGAGTCGGACAGCTATCTCACTTCATTGCCATAGCAGAGCTGTACATATCTCTGGTGTTTCGGGATGTACGCTCTATTTGATCATTCGCTTATAGAACTAGGTATGTGTAATGGACGGTTGCTTTGGGGTTTCTACCGATTGGGCTTTCTGTTATCACCTTCAAATGTTCAGATGAACTTAGGACCGTAAAATAGCGAGCGATACAGAGGCAGAACATAGTACGATCGACAATGAATGGCGATCCACTTGGTATATCTTGCTGCAAAGATTAGTTCCAATTTCGCGCGCGGAATTGAATTCTAGATTTAGGACTCTGTACGGAGTATGTATGCTATCAGATCATTGACCATGGCATGCACGTTCTCCGGAAACAGAGCCTCAGACTCAGAGAAATGCTCGTTGGGGCAGGCTTCAGGTTTGATTCAAACATGGCAATCGTCAGAACATCCGTGAGCAGACTGATAACTATTGTAATCATCATTAGTATTTTCATCCTCGGGAACACTAGAAGCAGGTGATTAAATCCGATGCAGTGATAGACAACAGATGAAACGCTGATCGCAGCCCGGCCAGCCACCAGGACGGGAACATGGTTCAACAAAGAGGGACCACTTCATGACAATGTCCACATGCCCAGTAAAAATGCGTTTCCAACAGCGGGTCTCGACACATAAGACTGTGTACTCTGTAGTGGTCAAGGCCACCGTTGCCAGTTCTTTCTCCAGCACCAGAAAAGTAGGGTATTTTGTCGTGCCTCCTACTGTGCAGGGACTGCAAGCAGAGAAGCCACTCAAGAGCCAAGCTCATCCCTACTAAGTTCTCACTCTCCCCACACCACCTCCATTTCATTTCCAATCTCAATAGTGCCTGTTCTTGTTGCGTGTTCTATTCCATATTGTTTGCCTTCATCATTTTAGCCAGCATTGGATCTCTTCGTTATCATCTCTCGATACTTCTTTGCCTGGTTCAACCACTCATTCTCAATAATACTACGTTTCCTCGCCTCTCAAGTCACTCGTTTTTCCTTACGCCTCTGGTTGGGTCCAGCTCCTCCGTCCGAAAATAGAGACCCCCACCGCACGAGCACAACCGCCAGGAACTTCAGAACCAGCAGCCAAACTTATCCTGTTGTCATCCTAAAACCGAATGATCATTTGTCACGACCATCTCCACGAACGAAGAATTCAAGAAAGGGAATCGATTCTCTCCCAACGCTTTTCACGCCGGTCGCATTCCTGCGAGCCTTGTCCCTTGTTGTCGGCGTCGTATGCTTGGGCAACAGGCCAAGCTTAACAAACACAAGGTCCCGTCGACTTTGCGGAGAACTGCTAGCATTGGAGGTCTTTCGGAGACAGGAGCAGTCAGCTTCTGAAAGCATACAAAGATGATTTCAGACAAGTATGAAGCGCCGCTGTTCTGTCCCTGGTTGCTCAGTGACCGGAATTGCTGACATGGGCGGGTTTGCTTCCCAGGTACATCGGGCTACTTTTAGCCATCATGTCGACAATGGCTATAGGTATGTTATTTCGAGCATCGATCGCGCGTGACCTTCATTGACTTCCAGCATAGGCACAAGTTTTGTCATCACGAAGAAGGTCTGTCGATTCCGATCTCCGCTGGAAGAAAGGGACTGTCGACCGTGGCCGAAGTCTGCAATGGAGGACAACATAAAGCTGATGCGTGGCTATATAGGGCTTAATGCAAGCTTCTGAAAGACACGGTTTTGAAGGAGAAGGATTTTCATATCTGAAGAGCCCTATTTGGTGGGGCGGTGTTGTCACATGTACGGAGAACCTGCGCCTTCTCCAGCGCGCTTGCTTGGTCACAACGCAAGGACTAACAGACGCGTATAGTGGCGATTGGAGAAGCTGCAAATTTTGCAGCATATGCATTCGCACCAGCTATCCTGGTTACACCGCTGGGTGCGCTCAGTGTGTTGATAGGGTGAGGAGTGGTGCCAATCAATTGCGCCCTTAAGTCAATTGCTGTGCTGACTTCATCTGAAGAGCCGTTCTCGGCGCATATTTTCTCCAGGAGAGGCTCGGTACACTAGGCAAGCTTGGTTGCGCGATGTGTCTCCTAGGCTCGGTTGTGATTGTTCTTCATGCGCCTCCAGACAAGCCGGTAGAGACGATCGATGAAATCTTGCAATACGCGCTTCAACCAGGTACGATTCGATCGAGTGATGGATTTGTTCGAGAACTAATTTGGACTGTTCTAGGGTTTCTCCTTTACTGTTTAGCCGTGTCGATCTTCTCGGTAGTCATGATCTACCGTGTTGCGCCTGTTTATGGAAGAAAGAATCCCTTGATTTTCGTCTCGATCTGTTCCACTGTTGGATCCGTTTCCGTTATGTCTGTCAAGGCCTTCGGTATCGCACTAAAGCTCACCCTTGGTGGCAACAACCAGTTCACCCATGCGTCGACATACGTTTTCATGATCGTTACCGGATTTTGCATTCTAACGCAGATGAACTATCTCAACAAGGCGCTGAATCAGTTCTCCACATCCATGTAGGTCGAGGTCTAGACTGGTATCGATAATGGAAGCTAACCTCCTATCAGAGTGAACCCACTGTACTATGTCACGTTCACCACGGCGACACTGTGCGCCTCATTCATCCTTTTCAAAGGCTTCAATACCACCGATGCAGTCAACACGATTTCGTTGCTATGTGGATTCCTCATCATCTTCACGGGCGTTTACCTCCTAAATCTCTCGCGACGTGACCCGGACGGGCATCAACTGCTGAACAGCAAGTTTGACGATGATGGGGTACCGACGGATGGAATCGCCAGCTTTCAAACTCGCAGATCAATGCAGGCCCGAAGAAGTCTCGACCCTCATCGTCGGAGTTCGTCGAGTGGTACTTTTTTGAATGGGCACGGTGACCGTGAAGGTCTCATCCGCAGCTACGACGTGGAGAACGGGGCGTTTGGCTTGTCCGAGTTGACAGAAGAAAGTGACGGGGAGCCAGGCCCTACTTACAAGCGGGGCGCGGAGGTAGATCGGTCTGCCCAACAGGCAAAGCATGCCAATCAATAGTTTTGGGCCATTATCAGTCGTTTTCTTTCCTATCTCGATATCTTTCTTCACGGTTTTCGCGAAAGTGTTTTGGATGCGTTATCCCTGTATTTCTACTTCTTCCCAAACTCAAAATGCCCGGGTCATCTAGGCATGAACGGGCGGGATCAGGACACCAGAGATGCCCGTGAACGATTTGACATGATATGGGTTGGATCGGTTTTGATGTTAGAGTCCCCCTGACTGGGTCGGTTGGTCTTTACAACGGTGGTGCAACTCTCGACTTTTAGCAGGCATTGGATAGCCTGCCTGTGGTAGAATCAAGTCTGTATATATGCATTCTGTTCCGATAGATTGATTCTATTTCTTATCCCTTGCGTTTTCTACGTGCTCCATTCAACCTGTTGACTGCGCCATCACCAATTATCTGGGGAAAGAGATATGCGCAGAGATATCCAATGGCATTACAAGGGATTACGCGGTAGTCGCTATCAGTTATGAGATAGACGGATTTCGAGACTCCACGGACATTTGTTGTACGTTTGTGTCGAATCTGTGTATGCATGTGTGCAACAGCACTCCGGGGTACTAATTAGTACTACAGTGTGGCCTCGGCACGATCAGATTCTTGGCTCTAACGTTATGATGTAGTTGGGCAACCCGTACGGAAGTGTGGGCTTGCTCAACAGCACGCCTTCCCCATGATTAAGACGCCATGCGGTCAATGATGCTAACTGCCTATTCTTTTTGTTGCATCTAGCTCTACAGACAGGCGGATAAATTTCATCGGGCGCCTTCTGTTCGTCAAGAGGCGATAATTGCATTTCGGACGCAACCCCCGCAATGCCTGGCTTGGTGCGGAAGCTGATCATCTTCGCAGCTGTTGACGGACTCATCCTTGAACCGCACAGGAATAATGGGCAGCGCCATAATGGACATAGTGACTCCTCCTCTTCCATTCGCATTGATTACAAGACGAACAAGATATCATTGTTACCTTCATCCCCGCCCAATCTGAACGAGAAAAAAGATGCAGGGCTGGAGTCGTATGGTCTTGTTGGTGAGTGATTCCAGATAGCGTGACTCGGATTCCATAGCTTTACAATCCATTCCAATGGCGTCACCTTTGCGGAGATATAGCTCGACTAATGGACGTTGAAAGGTCTCTTGTCCGTCGCTTCATATTCGTTCCTCATCTCTATAACGCAGCGCCAGCAGGTAGCACAGATACAAGGAAAACCGATCTACGCCGTGACCAACGTAGCACTGATTCCCACCTCGTCGCAAGCGGAGGCGACACGAGCGATATCGCAGGCAAGAAAAAATCTGCAGCAAGGCGAGAGTGGCCCAGGAGAGACGGCGTCGGAAGATGTACCAGACGACGAAACGGACGCGGAGGAGACCGACATCAACAGTGCACCCGCCTCGCCTAGTACAGAGACTCCCTCCCAGCCGAGGGGCCGAAGCACCAGTAGCATTGCCGAAGATGTCATCGGCAAGAAGGTCCCCTTCGGTCGATTTGCTGCCAGTTGGTTGTCGAGGAGGGCCTTGGGACTACCGGGCCTTGGGACGGTGAGCCAGGACACGGAGGCCATCGTGGACAATAGCACGAAAGATTCTCCACGGGATTCGACGGATATCCCTGAGGTGAAGGAAGAAGCCGCAGGGGCTACAATTGGCGAAGAGGGAGATACGGCACCAGAATCAAGCGATCCCAATCTTCCCTCGTCAGATCGAACTGTGGTCCTGTTGCCGAAACTGCTCCGATATACGAAATTGCTCTTTGCATCTCTGAATTTCTTCTTCGCGCATGAATACGATCTGACGAGACAGATTGGTATTAATAATCTTCCGAAATCTCCGTTGCCGTTGCATAAGGTGGTGGACCCATTGGTATGTATTCAAAAAACTGATCTAGATGCTTGCGGAGTATTGAGGCTGACTGGATATAGTACTTCTGGAATAGACATCTGACGACACCTCTGATAGAGGCTGGTGCTCACGGTTTCGTCCTGCCGCTCATCCAAGGCTTTGTCGGCCAACGTGAGTTCACGGTTGCTGCTCCGAACCCACAGCCTACGCAATCGGAAACATCCGACGAAGATTCATCTGAGGGTCGCATTCTTGGCGAAAAACATGAAGCGCAAGCCATTGAAACTGGTGCCTCGAAGCGAGATTACCTTCTTACATTGATATCGCGGCGATCGGTCAAACGTCCCGGCCTGCGATATCTCCGTCGTGGCGTTGACGACGAAGGCAACGTTGCCAATGCTGTCGAAACGGAGCAAATTCTATCAGTTCCTGATTGGGACCCTTCTCGGAACGTTTACTCGTATCTGCAAGTGCGAGGATCGATTCCTCTGTATTTCTCTCAATCGCCTTATTATCTCAAACCTGTTCCCGTGCTTCATCGCTCGGCTGAGACGAATCAGCTTGCGTTCGATCGGCATTTCCGAAATTTGAGTCGCCGGTATGGCAAGATTCAAGCGGTCTCACTTATCGACAAACATGGAGGCGAACTGAAGATCGGAGAACAATATGAGAAATATGCGCAGAACTTGAACGAGTCCGGAGGCATCGATGGCACACCCCTCGCTCTGATCTGGTTTGACTTCCACAATGAATGTCGAGGCATGAAGTTTGAAAACGTGAGACGTCTTGTTGATAATCTGGACAAGACGTTGGACGAGTTTGGTTATACGGTTATACAAGATAATAGTGTCGTGAAACGCCAGGCGGGCATCGTCCGGACGCAATGTATGGATTGCCTCGATCGCACGAATGTCGCACAATGCGCGTTTGGCGGGTGGGCTTTGGAACGCGAAATGAAAAGCGAGGGCATCGAAATCGATTTGCACGGCGACTCATCGACGCAATGGTTCAATATCATCTGGGCGGACAATGGAGATGCGATCTCCAAGCAGTACTCATCGACGGCGGCTTTGAAAGGCGACTATACTCGCACGCGGAAGCGTAACTATCGCGGCGCTCTGAACGATCTCGGTCTCACACTGTCCCGATACTACAACAACATCGTCAACGATTACTTCTCGCAGGCCTGCATCGACTACCTGCTCGGCAATGTCTCGACGCGAGTTTTCACCGAGTTCGAGACGGAAATGCAGACTGCCGACCCAGGAATCTCCGTCCAAAAGCTGCGCCAAAACGCCATCGACACGAGCTGCACGATCGTGATCAGCGACCCGTCGGAGGAGTTTCTGGGCGGTTGGACGATGTTGACGCCTCGACAACCGAATACCTTGAGGACGCTTCCGTTCGAGGAATCCATCCTCCTCCTCACAGATGCTGCAGTCTACAGCTGCCGGTTCGACTGGAACACGGACAAGGTCCTCTCCTTTGAAAGGATCGACCTGCGATCCATCTCCCACATCAACTACGGCACATATATCACCTCCATCCTCACCGATGCGCAAACGGACGAAAAGGGCAACGTGGGTCTGGTGATCATGTATCGCGACGACAGCGAGAACGCGCTCCGTGTGAACACCAGATCACTACAGAGCAGCGTCAAGGCGAAAGCGCTGGACCAAGCTAAGGCTTCCAACCACGAATGGGACATTTATTCGTGGTTCAGGGGAACGAATAAGCGGTCCACGTCTCGGTTCCTCGCGTTCAAAGCGTTGCCTCTGTCCACCTCGGTGACGATCAAGTCTCTGGGTAAAGGTAACAAGAATAGTGCCGTCACCGAAATCGACTTTGTGCGAACTATCTGCGAGGAGATCGAGCGGGCCATGATGGCTGGCGAGGGGAGGCATGTTGAGAAGCCGTCTCTTATTGAAGAGTCCGATATCATCTCCTTGGCAGATGCTAAGAAGCGGACTGGATATCTGGAGCATTTGGTTTATGATATCAAGAAAATGGTTTG
>JSYV01000627.1:0-16037 GCA_000787455.1 Evansstolkia leycettana | reverse complement strand
GCGTGGTGAGAAGTGTCCGACTAGGCCATATGTCCGACTAGGTTATAGATTACGTTATATGATTGTATTTTATTGTTAACGGTCTCTCGTCCAGAGCGTGTCTGGATGCGCGGCCCTTTTCTCCGACCAGGAATTCTTTCTCCGGCATCTCGTGAGAAGCCATTGGCGAGAACTTGACCTTCATACACGTTCCCTTGTCAAACTCAAACTCTTGTCGGGCCGTAAATCTGGGGATTGGAGAGATGGGGGAGATGATCACAGAGCGAGTCTGACTGGCTTGCTGTTCCATAAAAGTGTTCAATCTCTCGAACACCTGGTTATTAGATTCCCTGGTTCCAATTTCTTGAGATTTCAAATCATTCCATTGCTTACGCGGCCATCATATACCACCATACAGTATTTCTCTTGATAGCAATCTCCTGCCGCTGTGCTTATTGGCAGTGGTGCATAGAGATTTACTTCCATGTGCGAGGCAAGTGACAGGATCTGGTCTCTAGATCAATACCACTCGTCCAATAATCCATATTTCCCCCGCTAGACTAAGAAAACGCTCTGCGCAGCTACTGAGCGATAGCTAGTGGCTTTCCTTGTCGAGGAAAGATGTGGATGACAGCAAAGCTCGCAACAGACTCTGTTACTACGCATGATCAATGAATAATACAGTAATAGAAATCCGCCATGCTGGGTGTGAGCAGTTGTCAATTCCAGCGACTCCGCTTCGTTTGACTCGTTCGTGTATAATCTCTGACAATCTCACATGCAGCCATTTCCACCAATACCCATTGCTGTTGCGAGGCATGGCCCCTCCACTCTGGGGAAATGACCATCTTCTCCGGAGTATCGCCTCAACGGAAACGAATCAAGTGCAAGATTCGCTGCTGCAATTGAATACCGGACTTGAACTAAGAGCCGGACGCATCATCGTCCTTTGAATATGACTGACTGATCTGGTGTGCGGATATCTGATAAAAGACGTGATGAGACCCAATGGTGAGTCGTCTACGCAAGACCCTTCAGGCGCCCGCCATCATAAGCACCAATTGAGCAATACTACATCAGATCGGCTTTGAAACCCTTTTGCAACGTTGTCTTGATTCCAATTACCGCTGATTTACAGGTTCCCTTCGAATGGAAGAGAACTGCAATATCTCACACGACGAAATGCTGTCGACAAACTGTCTGCTTGATGGTGCTTTGATCCGAACACCGTCAATGCACTGATTGTCTGGCCTCCACATGCCTCACTCGTTGGCGATTCTCCACAGCCATCTGTATGGTGCATGATAAAACTTAATCTCATACCCTTGCAGGAAGAAAATGGTCCATTCAAACTGTCAGATTCTCACTTTCTGACCAGAGAAGATGAGAAGCCATCAACCTCCTGCTGACCAGTATTCGCTCGCTGGTACAGCCATGTAAGTTCTTCAATGACGCTGACATGGACGAGTCAGTCAGGCAGCTAAACTATCTGAAGGACAGGCAGACACAACGAGCTAAATATCTACAAATTCACTGCTTTCTAGCGGCCCCTCTGCATCCAATGCTGCAGCAATCGATGCTCCCGCCCAGCCAGCGGTAGCCAGCCATTCATAACCGATTTTATCGCGGCTGCACAGTCTCCCGCAGCATATACACCAGGAACGCTCGTCTCACCTCGGTAACTTTGCTATTACCTGCTTCCGTGAACCCCAGCCCCTATTGATGGGCCAAATTTCCAGACAGCTCCATTCTCGGGGTGTTGACGAGAAATACTTCGGTAATCTCAAATCCGTCCTCAAATTGCACGGTGATTGTCGCCTTCTCTGCGCCCTTGGTCAATTTTCCGATCCTGCGCGTGTCGATCAGAATGTCTTCGTCCGGCCGCAGTATCTTCTCTACTCCTTTGCTCAGCTCCTCTGAACTATGGGTGTACACTGTGACTTTTCGAGTCAACCATCTCGCGAGATGAGCCATGTGGAGGAAGGCTGCTGGGGTGATCAGATCTCCTACAGCAATGACGCATCATGCTCTTCGTATCCGTGACAGAAAAGGCAGTGGAAGCTAGTGAATGCAAGTATAATAGATATATACTCCCATTTCATCTGTTGTTCAGCAAGAAATAATGGTACATGGGCAGTCTCGAGACCTTCCCATGTGAATTGGTCATGCACTGCATGGGCTAAGCTGTGAGGCGACATTCCCTCGCGCTTCTCTTCCATCTATCAAAGATTCTTCCAATCATTTATAATAGACTCGTTCACTTTCCTTCTGGAGAAGCCATAGCTTTGGTTGAAGTCGACGTACTCGTGTTCTGGAGATCCGGGGAAACGAGCGAAGTCTGAACTATGCAAGATTGACATGGATCACGTCTGCTTCCTCAACGAAAGGAATTTTGTGAATGTAAAATGTCCTTGAAAGTAGGTAGACAGTACTTATTGCCAATGAACATACCAATGGTCTGAACCTGATATTGCGGCAATCAAACGCTGCCGGATTCACTTGCTGTCTCCAGAGGGCAAAGATCTCAACCCAGTGAACGGTACATGTATACGACGAGGGTTCTGAAGCAAGCTTCTCGGTGATATAGCCTTAAGTAGAGTGGAAAGAACTTTTTGATTCACGGATTCGACCTGTTGACGTCCTCCGTGATTCCGGCACTAACCAGGGTGACATGAAACGGGCTTGATTGTTTCAATTCTCCCATTTGCGGAAGAAAGTGGAGGATGTGTGCCACGTCGAGTTGACGTCGGAATTTCCATCAAGCTTCGTCTGCACCAGGTCGATCAAGTGGGTACGAAGATGAAGAAACCGATCTTTGTCCGTCCGTCCGCTTGATTGACATGTCGAACCTTAAATGTTAAATTGATCGAACCGAATCGCTCACCCACTCTTTGCAACTATATATAATTTTATGAATCGCCGGAACTCATCCTCCTGCAGTATTGCGTTTCCATTACCTGCTTCCAGTGTAGTAGTAGTACATGATACGACTCTTCCCCAGAATGATGCTGAAACACCTCTTCAGCGCTTTTCTGCTCACTGCCTCAGCTTGGGCCGCAAGTCGAATAACTGCCCCAGCTGGGGCGATCGTGGTGGCCAAGTCTGGAGGACAATACAGCACGGTAAGACTTCCAATGAATGTATCATGATGAAGGTCGACGATGTCCAATTCATTCTGGCTACGCATTTAGATCAGCGCAGCAATCAGTGCCCTGAGTACCACAACCACGTCGACCCAAACGATCTTCATCGAGTCCGGCACATACGATGAGCAGGTCTACATCCCGCCTCTTGCTGGAGAGCTCATCATCTATGGCCAGACGGAGAAGTATGCTTTCGTTTATCTCAGTTTGAAACGATACGGATGACTTCCTTCGACACAGACTGACCACTCTGCCATGTGTAGTACAGCCTCTTACTCAAGCAACCTGGTAACCATCACTCACGCCATCGGGCTGTCCAGTGTAAGCAATGACGATGAGACCGGTATGTGACGTTGAAAGGTGCCGAGTCTTATCACAACGAAAGGACAATCTAACGCGCTATATTACTCGCAGCCACCTTGAGAAACTATGCTGCCAACTCAAAAATCTACAATATCAATGTTGCCAACACCTACGGGAAAGGCCAGCAAGCTTTGGCGCTGAGTGCCTATGCCACTGACCAAGGCTACTATGCCTGCCAGTTTACAGGCTATCAAGGTTTGTGTGCACACGGCGCTATCATGCGGCTTTTCCCAGGTAATCTGATGACAATTTACAACTCTGCATGATAGACACCGTCCTCGCCGAGACTGGCAACCAAGTGTTCGCTAAATCTCTCATTCAAGGCGCCATGTATGTCAAAGTCAATCCCTCTCAGTCGTCCGATGAAACCATTCTGACCCTTTTCCGAAGCGATTTCATCTTCGGCCAACACGCCAGAGCATGGTTTGACGGCTGCGACATCGCAGTGGTGGCCGGCCCAACTGAAGGCACCATCACCGCCAACGGCCGGTCGTCGAGCTCTGATCCTTCCTACTACGTGATCAACAACTCAACGATAAGCGCTGCATCGGGCAACTCTGTCTCTGCTGGCACCTACTATCTAGGTATGTATACAATACAAGAGCGTCTCGATCCAGGCACATGCACTGACCCTTTTTAATTTTTCGCATTTTCCCAGGCCGTCCTTGGACCGAGTACGCCCGTGTCGTCGTACAGGATACCTATATGACGAATGTAATCAACCCTGCTGGCTGGATCGAATGGTCGAGCTCTCAGCCCAACACGGCGGATGTGTTATTTGGCGAATATGGGAATACCGGCGCTGGCAGCTCCGGAACACGCGCCAGCTTCGCGACGAAGTTGAGCTCTCCTGTTACTATCTCGACTATCCTGGGGAGCGATTACCAGAATTGGGTCGATACGAGCTATCTCTCTTAGATGTGGTGGACACCCGAAAAAAGAGACGTTCGACTTTGGATACAGCGTGGAGCTTCTCATGGGTGATGCTTCACTTGGCCAGTATCGATATATATGCTCACTGGCTGGCTTGTGGATGATAAAGCTTCATTCGTTCCATCAGACAAACAAGTTCAGAATAGGAAGAGTTCTTGTACTCTTTGCTTCTTCTTCTTCTTCTTTTTTTTTCCCTCAAAGGTGTATCTAAGCTGAGAGAGGGCCTGCAATATCAGCGGACTTCTCTATAGAAGCTTACTGACAGGAAGATCAACCAACCCTGAGAACTCTCTGTATCTATAATATAAAAGATTGACGCAGTAGACTTGGAGGCTGTATACATGTTAAGAGGACCAGTCAAATCTGTTGATATTGTCACCAAAGGACGTCTATCCATGGATCTATTTCCTCAGCTGCCTGAGGCACTGTGTTTTGTCCACCGCTCGCTTCCTCTCCAGCAACTGCTCCCTCTCAACTAATTACTCATTGGGACAATTCAACTCTGTTGACAGACGTCACCCTTCTGAACCTTCACATATGCGGAGACCTTCACACTTGACCTCGGCAGCTTGTTTTGCAATTAGAACAAAATCAGAGTCGAGCCAGGTAAACAGGGCCTAGAGCTCTCCCCAGTCAACGAGCTCGACAATGACAGTCGCGTCGGGGTTCTCGCTGTTATTATTCACAGGTTTTGTGAGCTTGGCGTCAATGAAGAAAGATAGCTCTCTACCTCAGGTGAGTCCACTGTGACTGTGGAAAATCTCGACATGGACGCTATTAACGGTTGTCCTCCAGCTCGCCGTCGTCGGCAACCAATCCAGTGGAAAGAGTCTGTGGCTCGAAGGTCTTCCCCATCGCCTCGGAACTCTGCACTCGGTTGGTGATTCAGATCGTGCTTCAGCGGGCTTCTACGTCCAATGCAACTGTCAATATCTCCATTATTTACACTGCTCCTTGGAACGAGCTGCGCAAGCATCGCGTTGGAATCGCTCCACTCAAGAGCTTCCTGGATCAGTTGTTCTTCGAATACATTCGAAATGAGTTTCTAGAAGTGGTCAAAGATATCATAAACCTCGCGAAAGCAAATACAGCGCGCCTTGGAGAGCCAGGTCAGTGCTGTCAGACTGCAGACAACGATGATAACGGCAATATCTATGGCTGGATTCGTGTGGCCTACCGTGATTCCCGGGGTGCCGAGTTGCCTGGAACTGCGCTCCTCGAAATGTTGTTCTCCCCAACAATCGAAGAATTGGAAAGACATCCTGACAGAGTATATCAAGGAAGTCATTGAAGCTGTGTCGGTCTACCACGGAGAAGCGTTCGACGAGTTCAGTCCCGATCAAGACGTGCGAAAGAATAACTAGTTCGTGTTCTTTCGGAGCTCCATGAAAAGCTGGCGGAAGGGAAGGCGTTTAACGAGCTGCACAACCTTCGCGAGGACGAACAGGAAGGAATACTGCAGACAGTCAATAATCATTCGCTGATACTCTCTCAGATATCAGACAAGAGCGCGCCATTATGATGCTGCGACCTATCGATAGGTCGCAGCGAGGGATCTCAAGTTACGATCAACTTCCGGATAATGCTGAGGAACTTCCATCTCAGTAATGAAGACCAAGCAGTGTATGACCTCCATGACATCCTGAAAGCGTACTACAAGGTCGCGCCCAAGCGCTTCGTGGACAATGAGCGACACATTCTTAGTGATAAAGGCCCCGTGGAACCCTTTTCTGCCAAGTTTGAGGGCGAGCTCCCCATTGCAGAACCTGTAGACCTTGCCGAGGACAATTTTGCCACTTTTGCCGTGAGAACTGACATACGGCACAGACTACTCCATAGACAGATTGCAGAAAGCTCTGAAAATTGCCAAGCAAGCAGGTATCTGAAGGGTTCCCTCATCAAAGATGAAATGAAGAGACCAGTGTCATGACGAACAAACCACAGTGAGATTTTATGCATTAGCGCTCTTGGCTATTGTGGAGTATCGACCTACAAATATCGAGGACATCCAATTATCCGTCCTATGATGAGCGAGAATTCTCCAGCGGGGCTGTTCCGTCCCAGCTACTAGCTTGATGCGGTTTCTCTCCTGAATTGGTTGTTCGACTGAGCTGATGGGTTTATACGACGCGTACGTAATGAGGAGCACGCCCTTGTCGTGAGTAGCATGAATGTATTTCAATATGCTGTACATCCTCACGCCAGATCTCATATAATTTTGCCATGTCGACCGACTAACAGCATACTCTGTGTTGATAGGTAGTAGACTGGCTCCCTATTGTCATTTTCCCGCAGAGCGTCGAGGGGATTTGTATGACGGTGTAGGCTACCGTGTACGCTGTGCCCTGTTCCAACACAGACCGGGACTGAGTGGGTGAATAGGGAGATGTTAGCGATATTCTAACAATATGTTTATGTTCGTCGATATAGATAGATATCTCCATCCCGTCGAACAAAATATTCTGTGGCATTCCTATACCATTCGCATGGTGGGGATGAGCATTCCTGACTTGAACGTCTATTAGAGGTGGTCAACTCCGGGTCAAATGAGGCAACCATGCTACCAATTCTCCATGATGATGAGTTATTTTAATAACCGATTATTCATCAGTATCATCTACCCATCCCTTTCGTTCAATCTCTCACTTCCCAGCCATCATCAATACGGATATCCCCCTAGCCGTTCGATCAACGGCCCGCACCCTTCTCGTCCATAATAATTGCCTTCTCAGCAACGTTCAACTCATCGCCCCCTTGCAAACTAGCCTCCAGAGATGAGCTTGTGTCATTCTTATCCGTCTCAAGATCCTTGACGACTAGCCACGTCGGTAGAACAGCCAAACCCAAGAGGATGGTATTCACGGCCAAAGGTACACGACCACCATACCAGTCACGAGTGTTGATGCCGAAGGAGACGGCTTGGGCGAAACTTTCTTGGCCGCGGAGGATACCCGCGAATCGGGCTGGACAACGTGAGTAATCGTGCTGAGAAGGAAATTGGGGGATACGTTGTCTTACCAAGTTCGGAAATATTGTCTGTCATGGTGGACATGAGATAGTAGATCCAGTTCTGGAGGGACTGACGGGAGAATTCTATATCTTCAGGTTAGACCGCTACTATTACACTTATCAAAAGTGGATGGTGACGAGACACACCCCAGAGGAGAAGCACAAAAAATCCCTCGACAAAACCTTTGTCCACCCAGTCAAAGGTTGGCTGTTGACGGGTGTACTTTTCTTGGATGACCCAGGCGTAGATCCAGGCGACGAGGTGGAGGAAGATGACGTAGAAAAAACTATTAGCCCCGGTATTAGTGGGATTTAATCAGATAGACGGGTTTGTTACCTATAGATAAGTCTCTTCTTCACAGGCAGACCGGTCCAGTCCAACCACATACTGATCAGCCACGAGGAGAGGAGGGTCGCAAAGTTGACTGCGATTGTTACCATTACGAAGTTCAAGCATTTGGAACTGCCGGCTGATATAGTAACTTACTGACGAAACCAATCAGAGCACGCGCACGGAGTCCAAAGTAGTATGTCTGGAAATCTGCATCAAGCAGTAAGCATCCCATGCCATGCCATAAAAATAACGTGACTGGTCCCGACTTACTGCCGCTATACTGGTTGAAATACGCAGCCCAGAAAACAGGCAGCAGCAGAAGAACCTACACCTAGTCAGATAACTTTCTTCCATACATTCCCAAAAGACAAATTACCTCTCTCTTCGTCGAGGCTTTCCACAAAGCACGCATTTCCGCGACAAAGGACTTTTCGGCATCGACCTTGACCTTGCTGCCGTCTGAGCGTTGGACCTTATACACCAAAAGTTAAGAATCACTCTCAATTCTTTGATTGATCCGCGTAGTTCTCACCTTCTCCGGTGGGGTCAAGATATATGCGAGGGGAGCGGCGAGGCATTGCAGAATGACGAAGACAAGGTATGTTTCTGCCGACGATTAGTATCCTGTCCTATCTGACACATCTGGGAGAGCCAGGAGATACGCACGCCATCCGACAGCGCCCTTCTTCGCGGCTTTGGGAGAACTACAAGTGTCAATATATGGAAAAAAATCAACGTATATCGTCGAGCTCCCTACTGATTCAACCCAAGAACAATGGCACCTCCGACCAGAGGGCCGGCGGTACGAAACCACAACCAGATGCTGAAAGTCGGTCAGTTTTGCGCCAAATTTTGCAGGAACCTAGCTTGCACGAACTTCATGTATTTCCCCCTTTTTGATGGTTCGGGATATCCCAATGCGATGGCGCCCTCTGCGGCCCAGAACAGACCAGCCCTAATCGTACTAGTCAGCGTTACTCCCAACTAGAGAAATCTAGAAATCTATACAGATTTCAATGGATTCCAAACATACGAGATACCACATGCGACAGCGCCCAGTAGGACAAACCAGACATTGCCCTTGTTCTGTGTCAACACTTTATCGTCGAGGGACCAATAAGTTCCGACGCGGTACTTACGAAGCGGTTGTTCGTGTATAATCCGGCTCTGTATGCGATATAGTCAGCAACAGGGCTATATCGTGAAAGTGTTTTGACATACGAATAAATCGGATATCCCAGTGTACTAAGCACCAGCGTCCAAGCAAGACCAATGCGATTCGCGATCGGTCCACCGAAGAGGCACAGAAATCCCACTAGTAACCAAACAGACAACAATCAGCGCAGTTCCTCTACCGTCCTGCACGGAATGAGCTCGTATACATCGACATACTCAGTCCAAAAACAAGCGCATTGGCGGCATTGATCAAGAACGGCTTCTCGGCGCCACCCGCTCCAAGCGAGTTCATGGCATTCCACAGTCCAGGCGCCAGGAAACCAACACCACCGATGACATAGGCATTGAAGAGAGTGGTGCGGTACCAGTGTCGTTTTCCTTGAACGATAGGATGAATCTCCTGGCTGATCGGTGTTTTGTCGGCCATTTTCCTCTCTGTTTTTGTGTGGCAATTATAATACACAACGTAAAAGAGAGAGAGCGAGATGATCAGAGCTTATGCGATAGCCAGCTTATATTAAGTTGTTTCTCTATTTTCATAGACTACTACTAACTAGCTACCTATGTCACATCTTATACTACCTTGATGTTGGCTGGTCCACTTGGAATTAAGAAAAAAAAATGAAGTTCCAGTCTGTCATTCATTATTCCTCATGGACCCGCGCGATTGCGAGATCCCCTTGGCGCATCTCCGCCTCTTCCACCTTCCCTTTTGCTCCTAGAAAACTTAGCCTTAACTGGTTTTCCCCATAATTCGAGCGCATATTCTCTCGGGATTATCAAATCGATTATACACGAAGAGGAGGGTAAAAGTCTAGACAGCCGGTGCTCAAAGGCGGAAAATGGTTTGATGCCGATGTCGCAACTCTGTGATCAGATAACAGATCATTAAGGAGCGAGACCCTCATAGTCTTGGCATTCCATTGATCTAAAGGCTGGGTGACTGCCCTTTCTGGGTTAAAATGGAAAGACCGATGAAAGAAGTCACCAAATTCTGCAAATAAGTACTCTCCTTGGAACTTGGGTAATCTTCCGAAACTGCAAAATGGTGCATGGCCGAGTGTACCATAAGCCACACGCCGGTAGGTTAGCAGTTGGGTGGGTGACCACCAGCGAATCCCTACTGTTGTATGTATTTTGCTCAATTCTTTTTTCATAAAGGAAATACTACCTGGATGATGGAGTAAGGAAATTATTGTTTTGAAGAAAAGGGAGAGGTCAGCTAGAGTGACACCATAGATATAAATTACCTACATCTAAGTAATGGATGATGGGATGGTACAATACATATTACACGATAACAAAGATTAATTGAATGAGAAACTGATCAAGTCCAAACCATCTATATACCAAAAAGCCAAGGCTGAAGTTTGTCTACCACACAACTAAACCAGGGGCAGTTTCCTTAGTTATCTACTGCATCTCCTACAAGGAGTTCATCATATTTACTTCTTTCAGGACTCATAGATCTAATGCTGGCCTATGTTTCTGTCGATGACAGGTTAGCGAGGGCCCAGAATGCCCTCCGTGTAAATTTACGAAAACGATAAACCCTTTCAGAGTCGACTACTATTGCGCTAATCAAATAACTAACGCTATCCTAGTTAACTAACCTAAATCATCTCTATGTCGATCTGCTCTCAGCAAGTGTTGAATGGCCAACTCATTTCTCACTAACAACCACAAACATCTGCTAGACCTTCCAGTCACCAGTGAATTCTTATGATGCGAATCCTTGTCAGCTTCATCTGAAGGCTTCTTTGCCAGAGACTGGCTTGCTGAAAGTAGGGCTTCCACGGGATATTTCTCTGAAAGTTTGCTCAACAAATGCCTCGATTGCCTCTTTGCCAGATTTTCATGTACTTCAATTTATTTCCATTCAGATTACGCTAACCCTTATAGTCTTTTCCACTTTTGAACGTTTGTCCTGTCCCGGATTGACTCTGGGACACCATCCGCATTCCAATCCCAGCATTGCCGAAACTTCCCCGATATCACCAATAGACAGACCCTCTTTTCCTGGGCTTCGATAACTCGTGAGCCACGTGAAACGGTGCAAAAAAGCTACCTCTGCGGCCCATACGAGGGATCACAAACAAATGGAATCTCTCAAGGGCCCAAAAGCACGACGGGTTGCAACTCCCAAAAATAACGATATCGCTAAAAGAAAAAGACAATTTTGTTGAAAAGTGACCTTTTTGGGACACTAAGTCTCTTATATAACAAGGGCGCTTCAGTCGCAATTCTCCAGATGAGGTACTGCCACTTTTTCCAGTCAGGTTTGGCTTCAAGAACGAATTGCATTGTCGACCCAGCTGAAGCATTTCCAAGAGTTTAAAGGTCGCTACGCATCCCGCTGTCCAAGTCAGGAAGAACCACGGTGAGACCGACGGCGGCTACATGTCCGTGAAACAATATTTGAAGAGTCTACAAAGTATTCCAGACGACGGCAAGCGTGTAAAATGTTAACTTCAGGGTCAGGGAAGCTGGCTTTTATGTTGATTAGAGGTCAAACCATTGAATCAAGTCAGTATGAAACTTGTATGCCAGTCTGGCCACTTTTGTGTACTATGATCTCTCATTTTTGAAGACTATCTGTCCAGTGTCTTCTCCGATCACGCATGCGATAACGTCTCGATCAAGCACAGACAGCGTTCACGAAATGACGCAGCTACTGCCATAGAGAAGTAACCAGGTAGAATGAGCAACTTGGCACATAATAATATAGGAATAGAGGTGTAGTGCCAACGCAAGGGAAGAGAAAAACAGGTAAAGCACTAGTTACAGAGAGGCCAGCAATGCTCATGGCAATTCCACCTAACGCTCAGGAAAACGCAGTTTACGCGTAAAAGAAATGGTTGAAACTGGCCTGCGGCATTGGAATGGCCGATAGACATTTGAGCGCTCTAATAGCCTTTTCACCCAGCTCACGTTTCGCTTCTTTGCCTGCATCATAAGTTGATGTTCTTTTTTCATTGCGAGCATCTTTTACCAACGAAACATCAGCATACCCCCGGACAAAGAGGCGATAGTAAGAGAAGGGGAAATAGAGGATGAAAGCGTAATCTCACCACATCAATCTCCCAACGTTTCAGCATCATACTCAAAGCATTCGGATCATCCAAGGCTTCTGCCGTACGGTTGAGATATCAGTCAAATAGATTCCATTCTTCCGTGTCACCTGGGCCATCACTCTCATACGGAGCAAGAGTGAAAAGCAAGTTGTGGTACTCAGAGTGATTCATGTTTTCTGGTTTGGCCTGGGACTTATACATTGTAGAACCTGCTTTGTGCAGCAGGTCATCAAACTCTGGATCCAGGCGATACTTACTTTCATCATAAATCCCACCACGCTTATGTATCCATTCTTGACGCGTCACTTTCCATTCGAGAATCAGCCGTTCGACGCCTCTGGAAACAAGATAGTTGCCATCCAGAACGCTACTAGCTTTCAAGCCTCTAAACTTCCAGGTGTTTCGAGTCAGAGGCTCGATCCGACGGACAAAGTCCGGTTGGGAGAGATCGGCGACCTTTTTGAAACAATCGACGTGATAGAAGTCTGGGTACGGCACGTTGTAAACAGGAAGACAAGGGGACAATCAAAGGCAGGGAAAGTCGCGCCTACCCGCCGAAGACCAACTGCTATAACCTATTCCCGGGCTTAAGGCGACACGCAGCTCGCCAGGCTGTATATATTTATCACATGTGGAAAGTTTGCATTTTGCTCCCCTCCGGGAGTCTGGAGCGGCTTCGATAAAGAAAAAAGGCTGAATTTAAGGAAGATCAGGAGATTGAGGATCGTCAGTCTCCGGGCCTAGGCTGATGTGTTGATGTAGGTTTCTCTTCTCCCTCATCAGAGAATCATCCTTCGTATCGGAAGATGCATTTGGATTTGTAACCTCTCTTTCGACGGTGGGACGGTCCGAGGCTGGTTCAGGATGGAGAGGGCCTCTTGCAGCAGGCTTACCGTGTCTTGGGGTCATCGATGTCATTGTTATAAAGTGCTCTACAACTCGCACAATTTCAAGTTCGGAGTAAACAGCAGACACCATCTGCGTCCATTCTAGTCACCTAATATTGAGCATTTTCCTATTTCATTTACCTGCGTGGATTGCTTCTATGGTCTGCATAAATGCCTGTCTATTTAAATGCGCTCATTCTTGCTAGATATTGCCAGAAATCAGACTCTCATTGATTCACTCAATTGCTTACTAGCAATTACTGGATTCCACATACCAGCTTTAGTGACAACATACCCGTGCAAGAATCTGTGTCAGCCCCCAGAGCAAGATACTAGAGCCTAACAAAACTGAATACTGGCGCTATGAAGTGGCTATCGCAGGGATTACTAGCTTTTTTCATTGCAATCGCCTATTGCCAAGCGCGTCCAGCAGAGCAACTGAACGAATCTCACAAGGACTCTGAGAGAGCCACTGTCAAACTCACCGGGACTAAGGTTGCGGTTGTCACCAGCATTATCATCAAGGAGCTGCTGCTTCAATGCTTCGAAAACAGCGGAGCTGACATAGCTGGGGGCTGGGCGGGATCATTGGCTGACCAGTGGTACTACGCGCACACAGGGGCGATCCAATCAGTCGAAATATTATGGTCATCATCCAAGGTCGAGAACCTCTACTGTGCACATTTGACTCCGTGTTCACGTTGGGATCCTCGAGTGACGCGCAAAAGTTCGCAACGTACATCCAACAGAGGGTCGGTGGTGCCAAACGCGACGGAAACGTGGTTGGCCCACTGTTCAATGCATCAAAGATAGACGTTTACGTGGAAGGTATTGATCTGCCACCAGACCACGCTTACTTCGCACCAAACAGGACCATGGATGCAAGCCCTACTGTTAGCCCCAGGACAATATCTAAACGAGGATTTGGATCCTGTCAGAACAGGTGCAGCTTCGACTTCACTGACGACCAGACAAGCATCTGCCGCGACAAATCCTTCCCCAACTCCAACTACGCGAATTGCTAACCTATCAACACGCTTATAGTAGGGGAAGCAGTGGGAGCTTCCAAAGAATGCATGTTAAACATTATGGATCTGATGATCTCGCCCACCGAGCTGTCCACTACTACGATCATTAATGATCTGCTGTTCGAGCATCTTCTACACTGCCGTATTTCTTTATTTTGATTCAATCAGGATTGGCCTTGTCATCATTCTATTCTTGCAGTGGTCTTCATTATGGCAATATTTATGTGATCTATTGTGGAAGTTGAAGTAATTTGTATTCGCTAGTACTGATTCTATTCTGATCTGGGATCGGATAATATGAGTCCTACTATTATCAGCTTTGAAAGAAAAGGAGGTGTTGCGTATAGTACCAGTCGTGACTTGAAAAATGCCCAAAATCCTGTGGTGCCCGAAGAGAAGGTGAAGACTCGACCATTCTCCCGGATTCTGATGCCTAAACAGACATCGGCTCCGCATAGTATGCTGTACATAGGTCTTTTTGATCAGACTATGTTTGCGACGGTCTCTCTTCTGCCTGACCGCCTTTCTTGTGGATCGTAGATTTTTAGGACGAGAAGATATGGTGAGCATTCTGGGGTGTGCTTTAATTTGGTAGTAACAGTGCTCAGAGGAAAGCTTTCATGAAAATCTCCAACCTTTATTTACGGAGGGTACAACGGACATAAAAGGGAAAGGGGGAGTGGTCGTGTATTTATTTCAGGACTACGATATAATTAGAAATAGCTGGACCAAAATAGTCCTTGATGACAGTAATTGTGCATTAGACTGAACAATATACAACTGCAATTTTTCGGCGTCAATAAAATTAGATTCAAATTCTTAGATAGCTGTCTTTCATGGTCAGTGTGTTCTCCTGCCTACAAGATCTCTTCTAGTAGGGAAAAATCGCAAAAGATGCGTAAGTCACATGAATAACACATAAGCATCCTGGTGGCCAATAATGGAAAGCAATTACGCCTAGCCTCTTCCTAAGAACTATCTCTCAATACCTGTGAACAGCCAAGACGTTCCTGGAAGCCTGTTGGTTCCCTGGTAGCAGCAGCTCGTTCCTAGGAACTCCAACATTTAGCCTAGGAACATTTGGAGTGTTCCTGGAAGGCAAGTTGCTCATGGGAATGGATACAAGGCGGTAAGGACCACTATTTTTCATCCTGAGCATCCTGCGGTTAAGGGTATGCATGCGCGCAGGTCTAAGAGTTTCACATAGAGTGTCGCGGGCTACGCCTGTAGACTGCTCGGCTCTAGTAGACGCGTCCATCGACGCGTAGAATCTCTTTCCCTTCTTTCCTCAGCAAATCAGCTGGGTACTGGAGAGACGGCCTTGGTGGTGATTATAGGTACATTCTCTCTCAACTCTTCAATGTCTGGTAGTCTCCTCATTCTACCAGGGAAGGCCAACAAGCTGAGGAATAATAAGTGCTCCTCAGGGAAGTGGCGTTTAGCCGCCTGCTGGCTGAAGTGCCAGGGGTCATCTAGATCCAATTGGTCGCTGGTTCCTCATCACTTATTAATTCACCTGATGAAAATGCGCCTTGTCAATAAGTGACCAGTTGTATAAATACTACATCACATCCACAGTGCCACCACCTTCTCATCAAAGATATTTTATCAAGCACTACCATTTTCGACCTGCTCTTATGCAGGGTGAATGCAGGCTGAGTCAACATTGATTTGATGCAGGAGTTTTGGTGTAACGTAATCGGACACCGAGCTGGCCGGGACACCGAGCTGGCTGGCCCCCCACGAAATTCTTCGCAAGATATCAACATCTCAACGGCAGCACTGATTTCTTGAATCTATCTGAATATATATGAAAATGAAGCTATTTACTAGGGCATTTGAGCCGATTATGACCTGTTTAACCACAATTACTACACTTAGGCGGCCTGCGCGGTCTAGTTGACTGCTCCTCCTGCTTCTCAATCTGCTGGTCATACTCTTGACCACGTTGCTGTCCTTCAGCGCCTGTCAAGCTGCCACCAGTTGCTATAAAGTATCGTGTTGTCTCTCGCTTCCTTTTTTGACGTTGATTGGCTGTATGAAGCTCATTGATCTCTTGCTTTAGAAGGTCTGCATTCTGTATAGTGATCTCTGCACTTTTAATCACTTTG
>JSYV01000625.1:0-27474 GCA_000787455.1 Evansstolkia leycettana | reverse complement strand
GTAATTGATGAGAAAGAGCCTTTTTTATAAGCTGCAAGAGCCAATTGCATACGTCCTTCCCGAGATGGATCATCAGCAGTGCGTTGCGCTGACATATTGATTGAATTCGTGGTTAATAGTATGTTGTGGTGCTCAGCCGGCCAGCTCGGTGTCCTGGCCAGCTCAGGGTCCGATTACGTTAACTATACTAATGATACATATGAAAACGCTGATTGGCTCTGTGAGCGTCCGCTTGGGCCTGTGGCCTGTGACTTGTTGGTCGCGTGCATCACGGGGCAGCCAATCATGATCTAGTAATAGATTGTCGCTCAAATTGTACCAATACACAACATGTTGACAAACGATCTTTACAGCCTCAGCCCTCTTTCACATATTTAAGCTCATTAAGTGAGATGGTGCTAATGTAAAAGTAAGGCTATCCGATGCATATGCACCACACAAACTCTTATCAGACAGCCTTGCCAATCTGATATTCATGCGCCATTGGCAGTCCACTGAACTGTATTATTGACTGCAAGTCATGACTCGCGCATCAAAGTATAAGAATTCGTATCTCCAGGATGGTTTTCTCTCTCCAAGTTTTGTCTCCTTCTCAACCACGTTCCTGTGGTTGCAGATGTCATGGCCCTATCATCCTGGCACCTGGCCGCCTTCCCTTCCTGTCTAGCGAGTCCTGATATCTTCCCCACACAAGCTCCTCTGTTTACTTTCTTCCTTCCCCATGCTTGATATTCTCGTCGATAGATCGCCTAGTAGGTAGATATAGCGAATATCAGACCTATTAACCTGACAGCGTAAAAGGGGTTGAAGTGTCAGAAGTGTGCTGTACAACGGCTAACTCTCACTGTGTACTGCATAGAAGCTTGGAGAATCGTGGAGATTGTAATGCGGGGATAAAGCTGACCAACAGTATGATTAGTCAGTATCCTGTAACTAACTTAGTTAACTAGTTAGTTAACTAATTCAGTTACAAAGGGATGGGGATCAAAGTACTGCCTAGGGGTAACAACCCAAGGGTAAAATGTCATGTTAACTTTGCCATGCCAGTATAGAGACGCTCTCAGTAAGTTGTGGTTCTCTAAAGGATCGACTAGTGAAGCTCGATATGATGGAAACTATTGTTCTATCAGAAGATCTATTTACACTCAATGTAACATCTATATATCCGGCGCGCTTGTAGCGGGTTGAATTGAATTGGATAGTAGATAAATCATGCATGAATGCTTCGGACGATCAGGATGAAGAAGACAATATTGTCCCAAGACCCAATCAATCCCGCCTTGCGATATATAATGAAGCAACTCCTTTAGTGAAACAGATTCTGTCAATGAAGGATGCCAAGGGCGGCAAGAGAGGACTCGAGCATTTCAATAACCGTCTGCGACAGATGAACCGATTAGAAAGTATTCCAGAAGACTCTTTTCTCATCAACTCGTTAGCATTAGTCGCCATTGGTCAAACGTTTAGGCACTGCCTGAACTCTTTGAAAGACTTCCCTGATAACGATAGGTACATACTTACTCTGTCGAGAATTGATGACACATGGAGAACTTACGAAAAACTAAATTTTACCCTTCG
Source organism: Evansstolkia leycettana (assembly GCA_000787455.1). Lineage (NCBI taxonomy): Eukaryota > Fungi > Ascomycota > Eurotiomycetes > Eurotiales > Aspergillaceae > Evansstolkia > Evansstolkia leycettana. Next base: position 25,896 of record JSYV01000625.1, on the reverse strand, counting down.
GATTGGAAGCTCGACGTACGCAAAAGGATCCAGTATCTTCGAACGAGAATCTGGAGGCCTGGATACTCCGAACGAGGCTAGAAGATTCTGGGCTATCTACCATGTTACGAAACGAATCTTGAAACTGGACAGCGACGGAAGCTGGAAACTCTTTATGTCACTGAGAGGCCTGGCGAGTCAAACCCTATTGACCTCGTTTCAGACAAGGATATCGGACCCAGAGCAGCGAAAGCTTACCGTAAATGTCCAGACAAGGTTGACCTGAGATATGCTAGTCAACAATATGGTTTTCGTGACGACTACAAGTTTGACAGAATCCTAGGTTGGACTTACAAACCGGTTGATGAGAAGACCGGCCGTGCAGCTAACTCTCCTAGCGGTTACGGACTAGTTTTGTTTAATGACGGTTCAAAAGACGTGATAAGCGCGTCAGCCGTTAGGAAGATGCTCGGCTGCAAAAATGCAAATAGAGAGATAAACGAGTTTTACAAGGATATCGAGCAAACTCCACCCTGGCTAACAAGACTACCTGTACGGGAGTATTCAAGATCCAGCACCGATACTAGCACTGAAACTGAGTCCGACTCTGACGGAATGGAGCCCCCGCGAGGGGTGAAGGTTTCCAGACACGCACGGTGGAGGAACCAAAGTCGACAAAAGGTCAAAGGCAAAGCGAAGACACCGAACGTCGAGATGGATCCTTATTTGCTAAAGATCCAAGAGAAGCTCAAAAAGATAGTAGATGAGCGGGTTGATAAAGAGATGGCAAAGATCATGGCAAAACTCGCAATCACTGAGTAGCTGCACCATCATTCACAAAAGTGGGAACACTATCGCAAAATCTGCGGTCATGACTTGTCTACAAGCGGCCTACTTGTGTCGAAGGATCTAATGTACAAGCATTGGAGGAGGGTTTTGAATCGACATCTTGGTTTTGAGGACTTCTTGTTTCTTGTAATATAGGACCGGTATCTGTGTCAACTATCTGCTGCAGGCAGAGCTTTTTAAATGCGTTCATGTGCCACGGCCTGGTACATTCTCTCGACTTTGATTTGTCCTTCCGGAAAAGGTGCTCGTTTGGGGGCCTTCCAGTAGAGCTGAGATTTGATCGATTCTTAGCTTCACACACGCGTAATCAAAACTTAATTTGTCTTCACTTCAGTGATTATGAGGCTACATTGTGTTTTCTAAAATTGGTATTACATGGAGTTGGTGTAGGAGTTCCTTCTCGTGAGAACTTTGGTCGTTGCGCTACGGTAAAATGAGCACTGCGAAGATACGCTGACATCGCTGAAAAAGATCGCCATGGGATAATCAATGTAAGCAAGGAAATGAGAACTAGCTTATTGGCTTACGCATTCTATCAGAATAATCTGTTTTGGCGTTTCTCTGACTCCAGACGAAATTACATTTGGTTTAATGGTATTTGGAGCCCCACATCCAGTGGCACAGTCTCCAAACTGACCTTGAGCAGGTTCAAACCGGACTTTATTCCATGGCTAGGGGCGCTCCCCATCAGCGACAGATTTTCAAGTCTATTTTCTTTTTTCTTTTTTTTAATTTTTTTTGGATGTCCTCAATTATTCACGACCCTTCAAAAGATCATCGCACCCCTACCATCTCGATGACCCTAGTACGTCATAGTACAATGCCAAAGAAGAGAGTTCTCAGGCCCAAGCAGCAAAAGTCACCCAAGCAGTTACAGACTGAAGAACGGAAGAGGCTCAACAGCCTGTTGGGCAAGGCTCACCAGGTCGTCCCTGAGGACCTAAAGCACCAACATGACCTGGAGGACCTAGAGGTCCTGGTACCCCCGGTGGACCAGGAGGCCCCGGCAGTCCTGGAGGTCCTGGAAGACCATCACGGCCATGCTTACCCCGGGGTCCGCGAGGACATCGGCAACACTGCCTGCAAAACAGGCAGTATGTGATGAGAATGGTAAAGGTAATTGCAATCCTGACTATTGCGCCTATGAGTGATGCATAAGAATTAGAATGCGATTGCGCAGATCCTGTAGATGGGTTTGATAGGGGCTCTAGCGTTCTAATTGGAGGTGGGGAGCGGTTTAATGTGATAGTTTTGGCGTAAGTTGTAGATGGTTTGCTAATGTATAAAGTGATGATCTGGATATCTGATGTAGTGAATTGCTTCTGTGCAACAGTTGTAAGAGGCATGTCTAGAGACATTTCCAAGGTGGCTTTGAGCATTCTGTTCTTTTAGGTTGTCGCAATAGAGTGTCAGCTCAGATAATGTGCTGCTTATTAGGAATAAGTACATAGAAATAACATCCTTACAGCAAATTCACTAACTTATAGTACAGTATCTATAGCTTATTCACCCACCTTGTCTGGCCAGTCAAAGCTGCATTTTGATGATATGAGTTTCAATCTAGTTTGTCTAGGGCTATTAATTGTCTTGATTATCTCAGAACAGAAACTATATCTCACAAGAGCTCCAAGAGCTGTAAGTTGAGGTAGGCACCTAATTCAACTTTTTCAAGAAGATAAGTCTATTTTACTGTCCCACGCAGAGTTTTAAGGAAACCTGAGACTGGTTATCCTTAGTGGTCTTCCATAATACCCTCAGTGGTTGGGGCAAAGAAAGACCTTTGAAGGGTGGAACCTCTCAAGTTTCTACATGTTGAACAACTCCAGCCTAATGGCAAGGACCTGTAGAAAATCTAATACCAGTTTGTTATTCAGCGACTATAGCAACTTATTATGGGGGACTAACTTTAGCTTATAAGCTATAGCTAGTTGATGTCTACCACCCTTGGCAGCTTGTAATTCAGTTGGTCGATGAGTTCCTGAACAGTGGCCAATAGATAAGAATGCCCCGTCAGGCCCACTAATGACGATAGAAAGTAGAGTAGTCACGACAAGAATCGAGAGCACATTCTTAATAAATACATCATGTACATTTCCTGTGGATGAAATTTAAATCTTGTAGTCACTTCCATTCTGCTTGGTCCTTGATAATTGATCTGAATTTCCCGAACAACAACTCTTGGCCAAGTCTCGATCAAAAAGCATACTGTGGGAGGAAAGCTTGCAGTTATAGTTTGCTTTACAGCTGATAATTTAGGGGCGGGGAACTATCCTTCCATAACTTCTGTGGTTGATCTTTCAGCAGCCTCATCACTAGTGCAAGCAATCTCCAGACAACAATATCTAGAAGAAAAGCAAGTGCTTCATCATGAATGGACACTTGGTGCGCGCCAGTGACACTGACGGGGAACATGTGCACGGCATATTCCATCACATTTTACGCTCCACCCGGCGATGGACACGTGGATCTGCATTAAGCAGAGTCACCCCACTCTCATCAACCCTTGTCCATTTTACTGAAATTCTGGATTGAAGCCAGACACTGGGAGATCCCTCTGCTCTAACCTCACGCTCTTTATCACAGGGGAAGGGGCTTATTATGTCCGTCCGTATGTCAGAGGCGAGCAGAAATCGATAAGTTAACAGAAAGGTGGAGTATGCCCGGGATTTGCTTTGAGTTCCATTCCCCGATGTCTTGGAGATCGTCGCTGAAAATCGGGAAACATGAGAGGAGACGATCCAAAGTCTGAAGAAAGTAGCACGCGCAATCCACTCTCCCAGCATTCCCTTCCTTATGATAACGGGATCAGTCGCTGAGTCTGGATTGATGATAGTCGATAAGCTTTCCAAATCATGTTTAGACGCATGCTATGAACGACTTCGCCGCGGTTTGAATACATGTATAGGCTTTATCTTCGATTTCTCAACCATGGCGCTTTTGGAGTCGCCCCTTGAACGTCTTCTGAAAATATACTCCTTATCAGATACGTTCTCGGAAAATGCCATCAGCGAATGACCCCGAGAATGGCAAGAATCCGGCTCTCGATCCTGCAAATGAGGAGGAGCAAGAGACTCGGGTATATCCTCGTGGAATCCGGTCAGGACGATGCAGAAGATCCGCATAGATTGACCAGGGGCATGGAAATGGTCCATCACGATGCTCGTCGCACTTGCTGTCTTCCTGATGCCCATGTCATGCACCATCGTGGCGCCAGCTCTCGATGTCATGTCACGGAATTCAATATGGATCCAAAAGTTAAGGGTCCATCGGTACTAAGTTATCCACTTTTTGTTGACATACTCCATTGGACCGCTTCTTCTCGGCCCTCTTAGCGAATTGTTCGGAAGGGTGACTGTGCTACTCCGTACAACTTAGGAATCTCTTCTACTCCGTATTTCGTATTCAATTTGACTTGCCTGGACCAGTAGTGAGTTAACCACTGCACGAACTCGTCCGGTCGATCTGACAGGAACCAAGATAGGCACGGGGATCATCAGCGATTGTTTCAAGCCCGAAGAGCATGGTTGGGTCAGTGAGATATACAATTTTACAAACAATACGGAGTACTCCGTAGGCCCGATCCTTGCCTCGCCTGTGGGAGCAATCATTGGTGGCTTCGCAACGCAGTCGGTAAAGCTGGCGGTGAGCGTTTATGCAACATCCATCTCTGCAGGCTTCCTGATTCTCTCCGGATTGGTCATCCTGCAAGAGGAGACTGGAGATCGTATTTTTCAAACACCATACTTTGTACGATGACGCTACTCTCCGTAAATCTGTTGGATCGCTGTAACTTATCGCAGATCGCTCTTGCGACCTGAAGGTCTCTTCTCGTGTGGCTGGGCCGCTCAAGCCAAAACTCGTTATGTGGCGCTATGATGGAGTTCCAATGTACAAGTGCGTACTCCGTAAGGAGTACTTGATTGAGACATATCGTAGATTCGTAGTACACCCTGTACGCTTGTAGTGCCACGGGGCCTGAGTACCTTCTCCGCGGGACGAGATAGCTTGGCTTTCCCCTCTTTTAAGTTTTGGGCCTGTCGTATATTCCTCTCTGGGATACAGGTGGGGCGACAGTGTTGGCGTTTATAGCGATTGGAATAGGAGTTCCCGTTCCCTTGCTTCTATGGACTTTTGGCGAGATGCACAAAGGTGGTATGCGCCTGGTGGCTACTGACCGATAGGCCTGGAGTCCTGCTTCTGTTGCCACCTACCGATATAGATATATCAGTTGTGTAGGGAGTCCGGAAGCCTTGAGTATTGACAATTGCACAAAAGAGATTGTTTTGAGAAAGCTAAGATAGGAAATTGTTTAGTCCTTCGGATGAGTACTACAAGTTGAAGAGAAGCGTAGACATTAGGCTATCATGGCAAAAATGGAACCGGCGAGGTGTCCCCATCATTATCGACGAGAACTCCTGCGACCATGCATTACAAGCAGGACGAAGATTATCCTGTTCGAATGTTCCTGTGCCGAGGTGTGGTCCAAAAGTCATGGATGCCGCTCGTAAAAAAAAAGAAAAGAAAAAAGAAAAGAAAAGAAAGAAAGATGGAAAGAAAAAGGCACTCAATGTACTCCTTACAGAGAGTAACTCCAGACACCGCGTCACAGTACTGTGGTAAATGATATGGCGCTATGTGATATGTCTCAAGCAACATAAGAGGTTCTTGAATCTTAAAGCATGTCTAAGCGCTATCCCTAAGTTATACATCTGGGAAAGCTTGAATATACCTAATGAGATTCAGTGGATTACTTGATAGAAGAGAAATAAGTTACCGCGAGAGAAGTCAAAGCTTTAAATTATAAGCTTGAACCAGAATGTAGGGCAGAATAAAAGCTTGAACACTGCTATATAGCAGATGGGACTTTAAAAGCCTAATGGTTATACAATCATCTAGCCCGGATAGCTGTTTAACAAGGAAGGCCAAGACAATGCTTGTACGCGATGGTAAAGGGGAATTAACTACACCATACAGTAGTATTATTAAAAGATCTGATTCTCCAAGTTTATTCTATTTACAAGGAGTGTATGCACAAGTCTCTCCTTGACCTCCCAATCCGACTCGATTGTCAGCGTGCCCAGCCACACGACGTGGCAATACAAAATGACAGTTGTCGCTGTACTCGGAATCTACTCTTGTGACTGGCGGCGTCTGGCGGGATTTGAATTCCAGCCTTCCAGGTTGGCTGCGGTTATTTGGTGGGCCAGTGCGCAGAAGCCAAATCGCATGTGGTTTGTCCCATCAGAGAGTCGGCAATGATGTATACGCCAGAGTAAGTTACCACGTTAACGTAGCTTAATTCGCAATCAACAAACCATAACCATCGAAACCCACTCGAAATAATCCATTTCTCCGTCCAGACTGGCACGATCACTTGCGTTCTACTCCGTAGTGACACGAGGTTCTAGTCACCCTGGAAACATGCCATTGGGCCAATAGGACTGGCTGATTAATTAATCCATGTCGAGTGAGTAGTCCCTCTCTTGGCCAGGTCGTACTGCAAGTGAATACCGAGTACGACTGTAGTACTCCTTGGGTGAGGGGTTTTCCTTGCTGCGATTCTATCTCTACCACCACTGCCACAAGAATAGGCAATAAAAGCATCAACACGACTGCCGGTAGATGTCCCTTGGTTCAGCAAGAATACTGATCCAGTCCGTTGTCTGGATCACGGCGGACCGTTCGTTACTTCGCACCAAGGTCTAGGTACATGATGGCCGTGGTAATAGAGGGTATATCTCTGGAACAAACAGCTCTTCATCAGTGGTGGAAATTACTTCCAGCCATCGACAATTGGTTTCCACTCCTCTGGAAGCAGCTGTGATCTGAAGTGTAGATTTAACCCTTCGTAGAGTATAACTTGTTGGGTCAAATTACTCCTCCACACTGCAACCGACCTTCCTCCCAGGTACCGACACCAGTTGGCCACAGGAACTTCAGTCTTAATACCAATAATATAATATATGTACTCTGTACGACCAGGCTCTTGGTCCCGATTAATTAGACCTGTATCGCACGTGGAGTAAGTATCATTTCTGGCGTACCCTAGGGCGGAAACTTCTCTCTTCTCTTTGTTGGACGCTTTTCTTTCTTTGTATTCCACCGATTCTCCCCTACGAACAAGATATACCACGATCAATCCTCTTCACCCCCGTACATGCGTATTCCCCTTCATGACCGATCCACCAGCATCGCGACTCATCGTTCCAACGCCACCGGGACATCAACGTCCGTCTCCAAATGACGAGGGATCGCAGAATCGCAAGCACGTCACGACGGCCTGTACGACATGCAAGCAGAAGAAACTGAAGGTAATTAATTCATCGATCATCCCTCAATCTTTCAGGATCAGCCGTCGACGAGAAAAAAATCATGTCAATAGTGTCGAGGTGGCCCCCCATGCCAGAACTGCGTGGACAATGGCCTCGAATGCGTGATTGACGCCTCGCGCGACATGCGCCGCAAAGTCGCCCTCAAACGCAAACTTGAGCAACTCGAAGAAGCCCAGGCCCTCCTCGTTCGGCTTATCAGTACCCTGCGCGAAAGCGAAAACGGCCGAGTCATGCAGTTGCTGAGCCTCATCCGAAGCAATGCCTCGTTGGAGGAGATCCAGGCGTTTCTGGATCGACAATTCTCCTGGTCGGAGGTCGCGAAAACCCCAGAGCTTCAGGAGGTGCAGCAGCAGGTCCTGCAGCTGCGAGGAACCCAAACGACACAGTCCAGAACAAGTCGACGGATGCTGGATGTTCAACGCCTGTCCGATATCCCCGTGTTCCGCGTCCCCGCGAAGCCTTGGACGACGGTCACCGACGACGACGACCTGGTGTCGCATCTGATCTCGCTCTGGTTCACATGGAGCAATCCCTACTTCAACTGGGTCCACCGCGATACCTTTATTCGAGATATGCAAGCGGGCAAGTTGAACAGTGAATTTTGTTCGCCGTTTCTGGTGAACGCGATGCTCGCCCAAGCCAGTGTGAGTTACTTCAGGTGTACGGATCAGTTAAAACAACTGTAGCTAAGAGGATAGATTTGACGGTTTCTTTCTTGCTCTTTAGTGCTATTCCGACTACGAAGAAGTCTTCTCTGTCCCCGGCGACATGTCCACTCGTGGAGTCCGCTTCTGCGACGAGGCCAAACGGTTACTCGAGGCCGAAGAAGGCCGGATGAAAATTTCCACCGTGCAAGGGTTGGGTATATTGAGTGTCTGGTGAGCTGCTCATTCTCGCCTAGGAATCTGGGGGACGTTGTTTTGCAAACACTGACAGAGACAATTATCGCATTTCAGTATGGCAATGATGGGTAAGGACAGGCAGGGCTGGCTGTATCTCGGTCTCGCCAACCGCGCTGCTGAAGAGTACGCTTCAACACATCCCCCCAAACCCAAAGAGATGCTCGATGACAGGATACGTCGCGACCAAGAAGCCATCGATTATGCCATCTGGGGCACCTTCAGTATGGTCACGTAAGCGCCTTTCTCCAACATCACCCTTCCCTCTCTCGTCTCGCATACTCACCCCGCGCAGCACCTTCTCCATGTCCATGTTGAAATACACCCCCGTCATCATTCCCAGACGATCTCGACCCCCGACGAGCCACGGTGCGTCATGGGATATATGGTCACCGTATCCGCGCCAAGCAGACCCCATTCCGTCCCATCTCTCCTGCGTGTTCAATGACTGGTGCGACCTGGCTTGTATCATCAGCGACATCAGCAAGGCGATGTTCTACGCGCCAAACGAGCCGGTGAAGTCAGAAATAGGGCCTCTCACGCAGGGATTCTACGATAGGTTACAGCGCTGGTACGCCGACTTACCCGACTGTCTGCGTGTTCAGCCTACGTCTGTGCCGCACATTCTTCACCTCCAGTAAGTCCTATATCCTCCAGATATTCCAGCTGTTGTTGTTGTGGTGAAGAGACTCGTATTGACTCATCCAACAGCATGCATTATCATACCACCATCATGCAAATTTTCGTGTTCCTGATGAAAAAGACCACTGGCGACGAACCCGGCGAGAAACCCAGCGACGTCAAGCGTGCGAGAGATATCTGCCTATCATCGGCGCTGCGTATCGTCTCCTTGGCCCGAATCCACCGTGCGATGTGGGGCATCGAACGCATGTCCGAGACAATGGTGCAATGGCTCGGGGTGAGTCTCCTGACCCTGCTCGACGCGCTCGACAACCCGGAATACTCCAGTGCATTCACCGAACTGGCGACTGTCCTCCGCGCCGGGGCGCGGCGGTGGATGCTCGGCAAGGGGATCCTGCGCATGGTGCAGACGACAGCAATGGGGATGCAGGTTTCACTGCCGGAGGAGTCGGCGGCGCTGTTCACCGAGTTCGAGACGAAGGACTGGAAGGAAACAGATAGAGGACACTTCAGTAGCTTATACCCCAATTTTGCCTTCGCTGTGCGGCAGCGGGGGGACCAGATCGCTGACGTCGCGCTGGATAGGTGCCTGGATCAGTGGAGTGGACTGACACTGGATGATGACATCGTCAACAAGGTGGACGATACCAGGGCAGGCAATCCGAGTGAGACGATGAGGTGATGATACGCAGCAAAGACATCCTGCACAGAGACTTATCGCGACGACTATAATGACGAACCAACCCCTTCAGACATAGAAAAAAAAAGATCACGGCCGGAATCTTGATGATAATGATAACCATGACACACACACAGATCGCTCGATTCCGTAGAAGACACGGCATCACAGAGGGAGATATACCTATTCATGACTTAGAACGATATATCGCATCTCATACACTTTGTGTGCTATGCATCATGACTCGACGCTGACTTGGGATCGGTTGATGCAATTGCAATTTCTGCGTATTATCTTATTATGCAGAGAGAGAGAGAGAGATAGAGATAGAATGACTATCTAAGATCCTTGTCATCACCTATATATCTGGGTGAAATGAGATCTAACAGATTGTTTCTTGGACTGAGTTTGATCAATTACACAATATTACATTTACGGGTCATCTCAACCAAGATACATGGGCTGGGCTACATGGACTAACCTGCTCTTAATCTTGCGATATATATATACCGTCTCTATCTATGCCTTGATATCCATCTCTTTCTCCCCTTCCCTTCCCCTCCTTCTCGACCCGGCGGCCATCTCGACAATAAGTCCTAGATATGGGTCTCGATATACCTTCATAGTCATTCATAACAGCTCACGGTTCGAATAGACGAGTATCGATATATCGTGCGTACGTACATTGTCAACAGCCAGCAAGAGCGTCCAGAATCCAAGTGGAAGCCGTCTGATATCCACGGTATGCTCACTAGACTTGCCTCATGCGGCAGTGAATCCGCTTGCAGGGGAGGACAAGTCTCCGAGAAAGATGCAGGGCCAAGCGCGTCGCATTTGAGTCGAAGAGTGATTTCAACGTGTACACAGTTTTCTGCTTCCTATTTTGAGCTTCATTATTGTCAACGTCGCCATATTCAGCTGCGTTTGACCCGTATAGATTTCTATGAATAGAGGATCAGCTTTCCTTGGGAAATATGTCGTATTGATGCTTTCTCAAATAGAAACAAAGTATGCAGCTCAGCCTTACATTATACTCTGGATGGTACTTCTGCGCGAATTGCTTGTTTGCGCTAAGATAGCAATTATTTTTACAGCACGAGATTCAAATACGAAGCTTGTTTCCCATCCGATGAATTTCAGCTGCTGTAGAATATGATCTGTTTGTTTCGACAGTTCGATTGGATTAGAGGGTGTACTACATATCTTCATTTCCTCTGCCGAGTCGCAGCATCGCACCAAGCTGAACCTCAAGATCTCACTTCAATCCGCGATGGATGATTTCGACAGAGACAGACAAAATGTCGAAGATATAAAGAAGGCCATGGATCCCATTGGTCGAAAGTTTTCTCTGTTTTAGAAGGTCTTTACAGTACCGGCGTGTCTGTCTCTTCACCATAAGATTGTTCGGAGGATACGTGGAATACGCATGAACAGTGGCAGGAAGCCCCATGTAAGATTCTAACTTCAATGCCAAAATTCATTCAAGTGTCCATTTCCATCTTCGTAGAAATATCGATGCTTTGTGGAACCATTCCTGCTGCATATGAACTTCTATCTCGCGTTGCTGATTCATAACGTCCGTGTCTTCATTCAGAAGAAACCATGCCATATATACAATCACAGAAAGGATTCATTTCTGTTGTAGAGTTCATTTACATAAATGAGAGTTTGATATGACGGCCGCCGCATCCCAAGCTCACCAACGGCAGACGAATCAGCTTCCTCCTGCTTGCAATGACCTTGCCTATTCAGAGCACATATCTGAAGAAGGGATTCTGCTTGTCGGTCAAATCATTGAACGCCAGCTTGTCTCTCTGAGTCTCGTCGAGGTCAATCTGATCTCTGCGCCTGTTTTCCCTTTTCAGAACCACATACAGAACAACCGCTGCAGCCACAACAATGCAGTAACTGTTGATTGATATCAGCAATACTGCGGGACCATATCTGAAAGACAATCCTCCACTTACCAGATTACCATCCCAGTCCACAGTTCTGGATAATGCTGCCCTTTCGTCTTGCTATTGACCAGCTGCGGCCCGATGATGTTCCCCACAGTGTAAGCGACAAACACCGTAGCAGCCATGACAGTTTTCTTCGTAGCACCGGCAACATTGCTCGCGCCAAGGGTGATGATGAGACTGACGACGGGGCCGAAGAATCCCGTGATGGCATAGCCGACAACCGGAGCCGCGGGATGATACCCCCAGTGAGACTTCCAGATGATGACGCAGCCAGCAATCACGGGTAAGCAGCAGGCGATGAGCATGGGGATGCGCGTGTTGGGGACCCGGGAAGAGATGTATCCGCACAGCGGGATGAAGATCACGCAGATGCCTCCGACGGGGAACTGGAATAGAATTGAGTCAAGGGTATCGTAGCCGAATGTGGAGACGATCAAAGGGCCGAAACCGGAAATCGCCCCGTTGATGGTGTATCTGAAATGATCGTTAGCCAGCTTGCTGAAAAGGTGCTAATGTTAGAAAGAATGGTTCACTGACGCCGAAGCCATCATGATGGCAATCAGCCACATCTTGATATCGAACAGAGACTCCTTGATCTGATCCATCTTGATCTTCTGGCATCTCACGCCCGTCTGTCCCTTGCGCAGCCGCTCCACGGCAACCACTTTCTCTTCTTCGGTGAGGAACCAAGCAGACACCGGAGAATTGGGCATCGCAAAACACCACAATCCGAAGATGAAGGTCAAGGCCCCAGCCAGGATGTAAATGTACTGCCAGCGCTTCAAGGAACCGGTCGTGATCTGACCAAAGCCATAGTTGAGGGCGCTGCCAATAATCGTGAACCAGCCAGTACCCGAGAACCACCATGCTTGTCGAAGCGCCTGTTCCTTCTGGGTGTAGTAGCCGCTCACGATGGTCATGAATCCGGTGGGGATGATGCTCTCCACGAATCCTGATCTTCTGTATCAGAAGACGTCCCCATCTGGGTGAAAGTGTATAATACTACTCACCCAGGAAGAATCGCTGAACAAACAGGTCCTGCCATGAAGTCACACCCGCAGTAGCAGCGCAAGTCACTGCCCAGACCATGACGAGAGGGCCGAGAACATATCTGATATTGAACCGTTGCAGGATAAAAGTCATCGGGTACAGCCCCGCCAACATGCCGAAATAGAAGATGGAAGTCGCCCAGCTGAGTCGATGGGTATTTGTCGTTGGAGGTGTCGTGGAATGATCCACCACAGCCAGAGAGAGATCGGTGGTCATTCCGAACAACGCAGCGCTTCCAAGAATGGCCTGGATTTCGATTCGACCACGGTTTCAGCAGAGAATCTTTACCACTGGAGAGGACTTAATCGATTACCTTGTCCCAATAGACCATTCCATACCCTATGTGTGATCATCGTCAATACAATTCTCTTGACCAATGTCGTCGGGGTCCTCGCCGCTGGACTCACCGATCAGCATTGCGGGCATAAAGAACATATCAATCTTCCTCAACACGCGCTTCTCGACCAGTGGATCGATGTCAAGAGCAACGTCGCTGACAATCGCCCGTGCGACATCTTTCTCCGAGAGATTGTCATCGTGATGGACGGTTGGCGCAGGTATTTCGATCATTTTCTGTGCATACAATCCGATGTCGGCAGTATATATAGTAACTTGAAGTTATATACCAGATTCTGGGATAGAGAGAGCGTAACGAGGAGAGGCTCGTCTATATAAGAGTAACAATCTGTCACAACGAAAAGGCTCAATCAATATCAAAACGCTTTCTTTTCTTTTTCTCGGTTCTTTTTTCCTCTCTCTCTCTCTCTCTTTGTTTTTCTTCTGTTGAAATATTTGTTGCTCAAACTGGAAAATGTCGGGAGTTTTCGGTCTCACCGCCTGCGATACCGCCTCGGGACGGAGCAGTGTCCTCCTATGGAGTAACTTACTCCAGTCCAACAATCGAGACCATCCACCAGTCGACTGGTGGACATCAAGATGAGATGGATAGCGTTCTTCCATTGCTATAAGATCATGAAGAGATTGAGCACTCGATAATCATCGCTTTTGTCAAACGATCTAAAAGGCATTGATCAAATGGACACTGGAGAGATTGGGAATTCAAAGGAAGAAGATAACAACCAATCAAAAATTGCGACCTGTCTGTTCAATGTTTCCTGAATCATCCGATGACCAAACGAAATCTGCCTCTTCCTCGTGTTACACAAAAAGCCCACTGCGTTCCTCTGTATTCCTCCCTCTCTGTCATAGTCACATTAAACTCCTCCAATGGCGGACTGACCGATGTAAGCAATGACCTGTCATCAAGTGCTGGAGCATCCCATGAACCTGACGCGGGAGTAATCTCGTACCGAAGGGCGAGCATCGCGGTGAGACCGAGGACCTCTCCGGTAGCAAAGTGCCTTCCAGGGCAGATATTCGGCGCAATTCCAAACACCATGAAGGCACTTGCTCTGCGCGTGCGCTTCTTCTGGCCGTCGTCTTTCCTGAGAAAACGGCGGGCGTCGAATTCCTCTGGCTTGTCTCCCCAAGCGGACTCGAGCCGGTGAACGACGGAAGACGACACTTGCAGGATCGAGCCTGCTTTCAACAGGTACTGATCGTTGAGCATGAAGTCCTCGCTGACAACTAGGACGGGCGAGCCGTTGGATCTCAGCCGAAGCATTTCCTGGTACGAAGACAGAATCAAAGGGCATTTGTCCTCGATATCCGCCAAGTCGACGGTTTGCACTCCCTTTTCGTCCACGCGGAGAGCATTCTCTCGAAGCTCGGTCCGGATCTCGTCGAGAAGCGCTGGCCGAGAGAAGAGATCGAAGATCATCCAGAACGCGACTGGGACAGAGGACAGGATCGCTACACCCGTGGCGACTTCGAGTCTCGCCATGTTTTCCGTGGTAGCACCAGCGTCGTGCTGCGGTTTCCATCGACCGTAAGCGAGTTGAGAAGAATTCTCGTGTCCTTTCGCGCGATAGTATTCGACAAACTTCGTCACCAGCTTCTCACGGGCGAGCATTGCTTTTCGTGCCGTTAGCCATGGCAGGATGCCTAACATCAGTGGGGCGACGTCAGAGTGGAAGGTCCTGGTCAGGTTTCGACTTCCAAGTTAGCAGGAGTTTCCCTAAACACGAGAATCCGAGAGAGAAAAGGGCCTTTTCTTTCCCTTCTTCTTACCGAAAGGCATCTTCAAAGGATTTGTCTCTATAGGGATTCAACGGCCCGTACACGGCATCCGTACTAGCGATGGTGATCGCATGGTGACACCAGCCGTAGAGATCAAAAGGCACATTCCCCGTCGAGACCAATTCGTCAATCGAGACCTGAAGATACTGAATCATCCGCTCATTCATCTCATCCAACCCCGCACCCCGCAGAGCGGGATACATGGCACGAAGGACGGCATGGCTGAGACTCTTCCCATCGTTCGACGTCTGGCGAAGCAAGTCCAGGCCAGGACCTTTGACACCGGCCCCACGCTTTGCAATAGCCATCAGGATAGGGTCGAAGGAGAGATGTCGATGATTGCGCTCCACGGCTGAAATCAGAGTCGGGGAGAAGATGGTGTAAACCTTGGCGAACATGAAGTCCAGCGTGTACACAGGAAGGTGATGGTTCTTCGCACTGTGGCTTGTGAGCAGTCAGTGCTGAGAGAGCTTTTTTTTAAAAAAAAAATGGTAACTGAGGGAGCAGTACCTTTGCAACGCATGATACGCTGGTCCATGTCGGATAAGACCCAGAGCATGCCCGATGATGGGAACGTTGCCAGGGCATAGAGGCGGTTCGCGGGGATCATGTCGGCCTCTCCAGTACTGGAAGAGATACCAAAGACAGATGAGAAGTCCCGGTGGTGCCAGGACACTCCAGACATCCATGACGACAGAGGCGGTGGACTTCTGGCTACAAGCGGTTTTGCTGGAGGTTGTCAGTCTTGGAGTCGGGGACAGGTCTTAGCAGATCTGATCAAAATAGCTGGAGAGCTTATAGGGAAGCAGAAACATGCAATAGACATGATTCGAGGAGTCGTACTGACACTCTCACAGGCGGAGCAAGCAATGCCTCTTCCACCTCCTGCCTAGGTAACCAGCTATGTACCTGGACGCGGTGCGCGCTCCAGCTCGTTTCAAGTCCCGCGACAGAAACAGGACTCGTCTTTCTCGGAGTCTTATCATACTGAGGTTCTTAATTAGACTTGAAAGACCGGTATAGTCTACTACTCCATGAATAGTTTCTCAATAGCAGCTATCATCAATACTATAGATTGGCCTCGGGAACCCGTATGTCTGATATTGGCCATCCAGATAGAAGTAGGAACTCTTATGCTCATCTCACAAAGTGAAAAACTTAATAGATAAAGTTGGTGATTTGAAGAGATATGACAACAGACTTGATTCTCTTTGTTTGTGCTAGATCAGATCCCCCTTGATGAGATGTGAGATGATCTATAAGGCTACTGGATGGCAGAGATGCATGGAAACCGGTTATGAAATAAAGCTCGTTGCTCTTCCAGTCCAGCGTGGTTACGGAGATATCGTGAACAACAAGACTTGGTAATTCTTCCTTCGCAAGTAACTGTCTCAATAATAATACAGGGAAGCTGTTCACCTCCTGCCCCGATGTCCTGAAAGTATGCCCGCAATCTCTTCCCATCCTGGCCATGTATCGGTATCTGACGGCTCACTCGATTTAACAGACTGGTCATGGCAGTCGAGACGCCTCGTTGTCATCATCGAATGACTGGAGATAACAATCACATCAAATCCGCCTTTTTTCCACAGGGCCCAGAATTCTTTCGATTTGGGGAATATCCATGAACTCTTAAGACGAGCCGAAATGCAACAAGAGAGAAAACACAGGGCAATCCAAAATGCTCAGGAAAATGGGAAGATCAAGCAGAAGGGGGAATTTCTCCATCACTCAACTCCATATCACTGCACTGCTCATCTCTACCCTCGCCATCCGTAATGGTTCTAGCACTGTTGGGATCTGTGTCTGCCTGTCTAGGCCTTCCCTCGAACATCTTCTTCAAGGACTGTTCCAGCAGCGTTCCAAGGAGAGAACGATTCTCCATATACTCGCGGTGCGCTTTGTCGGAGCACTCCTTGGCTTGCCGGTCGAGTTCGGATCGGTGCTGCTCAATTTGCTCAAGGTTACGACGCAAATTCTCTTCCACATGATCCCTGTTTATTTCCATGGCGTCTATCTTACCCAGGAGCTCGATATGAAGATCTTCTAGTTGAGACCTGCGAGCTGTGTCGTTGAGGATTTCGGTCAGTCGCATAGCGGAGATGATTAGGGCGTCTAGGTGACGAGCTGGTACTATGAGTCGGTGGACCGCGGTATGCCGAAGCTCATTGACATCGGCAAGGACATCAACGACTTCCTTTGGAGTCCGTATACCAGCGGTGAGTTGAAGAGCAGTGAACTTTCTCGTCCAAGACGTAAGCTCGACCGCGGCCGGACAATCCCACCCATTTTCTTCGAGAAGCCCTGGCACTTGCTTCTTCGCGAAGTCGAAGCAACATTCCTCAAGAATCCTTTGAGCAGTGTTGGTAATCGCATGCTGAACCTGGTAAGGGAGACTCGAGGGAAACAGAGTCCGGGGATCCTTTGGCGATGCAATTGATGCTGGTTCCAGCCCTAGCAAACGTGAGCTATTGCCAACCGAACATCTCTTTATACCTACCTGGGTTTGTAGTCATTGCAGCAAGCTCCAGATCTTCCTGGTCATCTGTCTGAGTCAGTTGATCCTTCTTTTCTGTAATGAAAAGACACCTCGCCATCTCCGCAGCCGATCGCGCGACATCACTCTCCCACGCTGCTCGCTGCGCATGTTGCGCAGACAAGGGCGATGGGAGGAAGAGCTCAGGGGCCTTGATCTTCGCGATTGCAGGGGACTCGAAGACTTTCTGATCCAGCAGCTCCTTTGCGATCTTCGCGACCTTGTCCATCGTCATGTCTCTCGTCAAGGGACGAAGAAAAGCATGATTTTTGTCAAGAATCGCTCTGATCTTCTTGGGTTTGCGAACCAATGCATGAGCACCCACAAAGATGGCTCGGCACGCGTGATACACGCGCCGTCTCTTCTCCTGGGTGTCCTCAGGCATGGTGAAGCAGACGCGGTTCCGAAGTGTATATCTAATGACAGGCTTTGCAAGGTTGGCCTCTCGGAATAGCTGAGACCCCGTAGCTGGTTCTTTTCCCAACGACATCGAATGTCTTGCCAGGATGGACGACTCTAATGGGTCTGCGGCGGGTAAGCAGCTTTACCAACGCAGCAGAGAATCAGAGCCACTTTCTGACAAGAACGAGAAGGACAAAAGAGGAGAGCTGAGATGGGAGGATGGAGGGAAGCCTCACAGAGAGGGAGTGGGAGAGATGAGGAGAAGTTGACTCCAGCGCAGTGAATGCTCGCGATATTCGCGTCGTGGGTTGCAGTTGCCCTCTCAACAAGGCATCAACATGTCCTCCCTGGCAATGTCCACGCAAAAACAATCACAAAGGACTCCAGGAGCAAGAGAAGGGATAGTCCACATTCACAATCCGTTCCCTTGTGGTCCATTTAATACGACTTTGAAGTAGTCTCGATGTTGAGTCCATCCGCTCATATAGGAGCACTCGTTGGAGAGATTGGTCACGATTGCTGCTACGTACCATCATCTCAGTGGACGTAGAGTGCAGTCACCCAGCTAGAGACTGTGTATCCTCATAATTGTACCGCTATGAGTTCAACAAAATGATACCTCTGGTTCCTTATGTCTAGTTAAGCTGACTCATGCCACAGATTGAGGCCCTGAAGTGATACATGTCTTGGATGAGGTTGAGCTAGGCATTCTATAGTCAGACCCATGCCATGCTTAACTTCGAGTATCATTTTGTCAAGGACGTGAGTAAAGACTTGAATACAACTCCAAGCAAAGTGATGACATTCCTCGTGGTGCAAAACTAGAACTTGAAAACAACATGGAGCAAGACATATAAAGGTTTTGAGAGAGCATTCAGCGCTGCTATTTTCAGTGAATAAGTCGGGCTTTGAGTCTCTGATTGGTCACTTCTTGGATTATGTTGCAGGAACAATTCTTGTGGAATCTATTCACAGAGAGATTCATGTAGTACTGGACAAGTGTGGTTGCTATGATGGCTTTCCATGGTTGAGTGAAATGCATTTTCCGACGTCAAATGATGGACATGTTGAGTCCAGAGTTGAATTCAACTTTCTCCTTCCCAAGGGTCATTCGTAAGGTAAATCCGACCTTACAAATCGGCCATCGGGTGATCATGACAAAAATGAACGGTGATTGGGGATGAATCACTCCGAGGATTTGAACTTCGAGTATTCCATTTGGCAGAATGTTCCAATGGGCAGAATGATGGTACCGTCTAGAGAGGGAAAAGCAGAGTGCGAAACCTCTTAAAGGAAGCGCAGCAGCGCAAGTCACTCCGAATGGGAGAATTACAGACAGTGGCATTGGGCATGACGACAACGAGAAGGAGTATCCAGAATATGTCCGTTTGTTTTCCGGCAATCTCAGTCCGAGACCTCCCCAAATATTTGAAATCGATCGCAAGGATCATCGAGGGGACGACCAAGCACAATCATGACTTTCGGAGCGGCAAATGGCTTCTTCATTATACAGAACCGTCGTCGACTACGTCCATTTTTCTCCTTTAAGCCGACATTGAAGGCTTGAATACGATTTCATGGAGGAAGTCCGATGCCGGTGGCTTTGTCTGCTCGCTTGAATGCACATTATGGCATCAACATGTGTTGCTGCGCTATCTGCACGGCCACAAAGTGTATCACGCAGGCGAGAGCTTGAGTCGGTTCGGAATACTAGAACTGGGCGTTCTTCGTGCACGATTCGGAGCGTTTTGTTCGGCTGATTGCCAAGGCAGATTTGGGGAGTCCGCCGTGCGAAGCTGCCTGGTCAGCCGCCTCGTACGGAGAGACTGGTTACTGGATAAATCGGACGTGGCGTCGGGCAATCGCATTCGGACGCCTCGATGTATCCTGCACAGATAAGCCACGGCCGCGTCGGTGACAACAAGCGTCAGATGCACCATGGCGGAAGAGACGTATAAAGAGCAGCTGTGTTTCCGTGCCTGTTGGTGTGATTGTGCGCTGAGCAGGTTCTCCAATCCTCTCGTCAAAGCCAGGTGGCATGCTTGCTCCTTTTTGATTCGAGATCCATGGATCAGCAAGAGAAGACCAACAAACCAGTCCCAGAAGAGAATGGCCATGGCCAACAGCCGCCTCCCTACGAGGAGGATGAACCGATCTCTTCAATTCCTCCACTCGACCTGACTGCAACTGCTGGCCCTGGAGCAACCACCACCGTGACCCGAGATGAATGCATCGCGCATCTCAAATTCCTCGCCGCGCTTGCAGATCTCCGCGATCTCATCAGCTTCAAGGACGGTCTGTTTGGGATACACGACTCGCAAGCTGATTCCGTAGCACCGGAGAGGCGCGGTGAAGCCCGAGCCCGCATCCGCGAGAAGCGCTGGGCCGTCTACACGGCTCGAGCTGTGGACCGGTTCAGGAGGTGGTGGGAGAAGGCCATTCCTACACATGGAAGTCGTCCGACGATAGACTCGATTGTGGCTGGACACTGCAGTCCACTGGAAATGTCGCTTCCTCGGATTTCCTGGTCGAAGGATGATTTACCGCCGTTGGGTAAGCAGGCTGAACCAGCTGGTTCTTGTTCAAGACAATCAGATGCTGAGCTGACCATTCAGATATCTTGATGGTATGGCACGCCTTCATGCTAAATCCCAGAGCCTACCTGGAAGACTGCTTCCGCCAGGCAATGATGAGTTGCTGGATCACAGGCTTTCCATGGGACGTGATCAACTCCTGTATCGACAACAGCAACTTCACCTACGAACCTGGCCAAGCTGTCCGGTGGTCATTTAAATATAAGACTCAGCTTCGGTGGGACAATCTCAATGACCCTGAACTCAAGCGCCTGCAATGTCCACTGTGCAGTCAATCGACTTCCGTGCCATGGACGCAGGGGACGATCAACCAAGACTGCAGCTTCGCGGACTGCACAGGTTATGCCGACAAGGGGTTCCGCGCCACCTGCCGCAGCTGCCGGTTCACATTCGACCATGAGAAGCTCAAGGTCGTGAGATTCCAGCACGATCTGCGGGACCTGGGACACGGTGTACCCATGCCTGGGACCGTATTCAGCCTCAAGGGCGTCATGCGCCGCCGGAACAAGATGCCCGAACTGTACCCAAACTACCTGATCCTTGCGCTCAAGGCTGAATTGAAAGAGGCCACAGGTACCGCGGCGCTTCAAAGTACATCCGTATCGATGGCCACATTGCGGGAGAAGTTCGAGACGCTGTTGAAGGACCGGAGTGTGCTGCAACGCGCCAACTTGTCTGCCCGTCCAATCAACTCCCTCTATCAACATCGCAAGTGCAGAATCGCGTTGCGCAGAGTCATGTCTCGGTACTGGGACAACAGTTCGCCGTTCGCGCTGGACCTGGTCGGCGCGGTGATCCGCCAGGGCACCTTCGTGAAGAAGATGGACGACCTCGACTGGCTGCACTCTCCGACGCTGACGTCGACGATGGATCGTCTCATTGACAAGTATGGCGTCTTTTTCAAAATCATGAGTCAGAATCCCAACAAGATGGCAGTCCCGACGCTGGATGTCGATCTAGCATGGCACACGCACCAACTGTCTCCAGGCCGCTACTACGAGTTCTCCCTAGCATCCACATATGGCCGAACCTTCATCAATCACGACGACAAAGTCGACGAGACGCATCTAGCCGATGGCTTCGAATGGACGACGAAGCAGTACCGAAAGTTGACCAACGGCGAGATATACAGCGAGTGTCTCTGCTGGTACTGCGAGGCGGTTCGCGCTTCTCCCAGTCTATTGGATCGACTGTCTCTCTCCTTTTCCTCATCCTCCTCAAACGCTGCATCACAAGCCCGACAGACTCTCCATGACCGTGAAGATATCTCGCCCGACCCAAACCGCAACCCACACATCTCCGCACACAACGCCGTCAGACCCGAGGGTATATCCGCCCGGAATCTCAATTATGCCAAGTTGAAGATCCGACGTCTCAGGGCAAGCTACGAGAGGGCCCGTCGCCGCGCAGAAAAGCAACGTCGAACCGGGGAGCAGCGCTCGCCCAAGCAGGAGAAAGATGGAGACAACGCACGCAATCCGGCCAGCGCGGCAGACGCCTACCTCTTCTACCCCGTGGCATGGGGCTACCCCGTCTACGTCCCCGATTATGCGCCGTACATGTGCGATCCGGGCATCCATACGGGATCGTACGTGAGCAACCCGACGTGCATGAATCTCGCCGCTGGAGCAGTTGGAAACTGCATTTCTGGAACGTGTGGAGGACGCGTAGCGGCCGGTGCCTGCGGTACAGGCGGGTCTGGAGGATGTGCCAGTGAATCAAGCCCGGGAGGAGCTGGTGGAGGTGGTGGTGCTGGAGGATGTGGTGGTGGATGTGGAGGAGGAGGATGCGGCGGTAAGTAGCATCTGTTCTTCTTCTTCTGTTGTTTTTGGACCCCGGAGCTGATCAAACGTTGAATAGGGGGATAGAAGAGAAGAAAGATATCTGCTTGAGAAACGAAGAGCTATGGTGGATGAGATCTGGACATGAAGATAGAACCAGCTGTAGAACATACGTTCTTAGTACAATTCTGCCTCGACTCTGTCCAGTCAATGGAAAGATGCGGAATGGGAGAATCTGAACAGGAACCATTCTGCAGTCTACACAGTCGAGCTGCCATAATGTAACAAGTAAATAATAGTCTACTTCCTGTCAAAGATATTGAGTGTCATCATACATGTAAGAGTCTATCGGATCCGTCTACGAAAAAGAGATTGTTTATATATTGTTGGAATTCATTGCTGCAGGATATCAACATCACCACATATATATATCCAACCACTGCATCGTTGGTCAAATAACAGGAAGAGCAAGCATCAAGAGAGCATCTGCATATAGGACAAAAATGAAACTGATGAAACTGCGTAAAAAAGAGAGGTATCAGAGGTATCCAGACAATAGATGGCTAGGAGGAATATGGTCAAGTAAAAGGAACTCCGCACTTTTGTCCAAGAAAAGCAAAGGGAACAAAGAAATCTCGTAAAAGCAAGAGCTCACTCATGGCCACCCTCATGAGCCTTCTTCCACTCATCAACCAGCCCGCGGTATTCTTCAGTGCCATATGGCTCGAAGCACTGAGCCATCCACCCCGATTTGCGACGGCTGGAGAGGCCCAGATCGCGCAACAGCAGATCCAGATACGGCAGCGCATCGAAGACAAAGTCCGGGTTGCGTTTGCCAAACCCGGCCGGATAGCGGAACTTGCCGAACTCGGTGTGAAGCGCGGTCTCCCATTCGAGATCGAGGGTGGACTGGTCGGCGATCTTCGGGTTCGAGTCGTGGATGTCCGGCGGACAGCTGACGGTAGGCGTCAGGGAGAGGCGGTCGCTGAAGTAGGCGGCCACCCACAACGCCTGGGCCTGGGCGATCAGCGTCGTGTTGATGGTCATGGTGATGCCCATGAAGGCGATGGATCGTTCCTTGGCCATGGCGAGCGGGACCATGAACCGAGCCAGGCGGAAGGGATGCGGCGCGGTGGCCTCGGCGTTGTCGGCCAGGGGCTTGTATTTCGGATTCGGACGCGGCTGGTCCCTGAGACGGGGGAATCGACGCAGGATCTCCTCGTCGGCTCGCTTGACGAGCGCTTCGTCGAGGGGGTCTTCGCTCCATGGGAATCCCAGTTCGCGGTCGATGCCCTCGGGCAGGAACTTGATGTTGGGCGTCGCTCTCCAGCCGGTCGAGCAGATGAGAGCGGACGTGGGCAGCGCCTCGCCGGTCGACAGATGGATGGTGTTGGCGGAGAGCCGCTCGATGTCCGCGATGTGGACCTTGATGGTGCCGTTCTTGACCAGGTCGAAGAAGTCGGTGGGATAGTTGAGGATGCTGAGCGACGAGGCGATCCAGAAGGGGCTGACCCAGGGCTTGAGCTTGCGCACGTCCGGATGCTTGTCGTAGCCATTGAGCTGGACGACGTCGTCGGCGAGCACCCGCCAGAAGGCGTCGACGATCTTGCGACCCAGCCAGGTGCCGTGGAGGAAGCGGCGGACCCTGCCGAAGCCGTCCGCGTCGCCCCAGATGCAGGGACTGAACCAGGTGAGGAAACGCGTCGTGACGAGCTTCTCCAGCCACTTCTTCAGCGGCGTCACATACGGCGGCGCCATCCAGATGGGACCGTGGCCCGACTCGCGGATGACCCAGTCGACCTGCATGCCGGACGTCGCGCAGGCGTATGCGGCGTCCCAGGCGGACTTGGTGCCGCCCAGGATGGTGACTCTCCGGTCCGGCTGGAGGATGTCAGCCTCGTGCTGCCGCAGGTCGCGACAGTGGAACAGCGGGGCGCCAAAGGCTTCTTGGCCGTCAAAGGTCGGCAGGAAGGGCTGCGACGTAATGCCCGTGGCGACGAGCAGCTTCTTGGTTGCGATCGTGGCCGTCGTCTCTGCCTCGCCCTGCGCCACCGTCAAGAGCCACGTCCCGTCCAGCTGGTGCTCGGCGGTCTCGACGCGCGTGTTCAGGCGAATGCGATCGGCGAACCCGAAGTGCTCTGCATACTTCTCCAGGTAGCTCTGGATGACCGATCCGGGGATGTGCTGGCCCGGTTTCACACCAAAGGTCGCCTCGTCCATGGGGAAGTCGCTGAACTCGTAGGTGCCCAGCATGTTGTTGGATTTCAGGCCCTTGTACAGGCGATGTTTGGCCCAGACGCCTCCGACGGACGACGTGGCCTCCAGCAGCAGGACATGGCTCGAGGGATTGACGTCGCGGTACGTCTTGACGGCTGCCAGACCGCTCCAGCCTGTGTGGATGTGGATTTGGGGGGTTTCGTCAGATGATATTTCGTTCGAGCGAGGATGGTCACATTTCGGCATGCAGGGGAGTCATGCAGTTTGCCTTGGGAGCAGAGACGGAGAGGAATCGAGTCACTCGATTTGACGGACTTACCTGCGCCGACCACGACCAGATCCACCGTCTCCATTGGGAGTCACCGCAGCAGAGAAATGCGATCGAGGATAATCGGGAGGTCAGTCAATCGAATGGATCGTCGATGGACCTCAGAAGAGGACACGCAGCGACAGCAAGAACGACAGGAAAAAATGCGACCAAAGGGGCCACGAGGGGTAAATGAGTGCAAAGTCCAGCCATTATTATTATTATTGTCTCGGCGTTTTTTGTTTTTGATTTTCCTTCTTTGGGTCTCTGTCAATTGCGGAGAATCCAAAGTGGCCCTCGTATTCCAGGCCGACTGAACATCGTCAATCGGGCCATTGGCTGTGTCCTTCCAATATTTCGATAGTCTTTGATGCACGCATCTCCAGGATCAGATTCAAACTGACGATTGAACAGCCGCAGATCTCGTGTTCTCAGATCACCTCCGTAACTGGGCCAAGTCACACACTACGTCAGACTGTCGCACCAGCCTCTACAGAGTAGTCAGGACGGACGTGCTGTATGATACTTTTTTACCTCGAGAAGAATATAGCTGGTCATGTTGATACCTGCAATCCGACAGTCCTGGTTCTTCAAACGCCAAAATAACCGCGTCCCCTTTGGCCTCAGTCCCAGCGTCGGATTGACCAGGAATCTTGACCAAGTGGGGAGGTTTCCACTCCTTGGCTTCAACAGCGCTGACGCCTCGGATGTTCAACTATTTATGTAGGCTTTCACAGCAAGCCGGAGGTATTTCCTTCCTGGACTGGACTCAAGATCTGCTGTCGGAGCTGTCACAGGTACAGAGTGACCTGTACCTGGCTGCAAGCCGGGCCACCGTTGATAGGCCTGGACAAGAGTCTAGACAGACAATGTCATTGACTGGTAACTCTGGGTGGGACCGTTGTTCTTATCCGCTTCCCGTCCCAAGCGTCGACGATGTTGATCGTAATCGTAAAGGCTCCATCATGTCACAGCCACAGGGAACTAAGGAACTCTCAGGATGCTGCCATTGTCGGCGGAAGAATTGTCGATGATGAACTGCCATCATGGAGAATTGATGCTTCCATGGCTCTATTGCCCAAGCGTTGGAGAGAGCTCTGCTACAACCATGCATTGTGCATGTTGAAACAGCCTTTCCTCATCCCGACGCAGAGGGCGTCGACAGTGCTCCGAATCTCCAAGACTCTTACGGGCTGTGCCTTTGATTTTTCCGTTGACCCACTGCGCTATGGCTTGACGAGAATGATAATAATGGCCATTGATCGGTCTCATGGCACCATGCCCACCAAACTCCACTCACCCTGGCAAGTCCTGAAGAATCGGGCAAAAGAACGGAGACGAAGTTCTTCATGTACTGTACACTTGACACAGTAGTTTTGGTTCCTGCTCCCTCTGAGTCACCCTGGCACGGCTCACAGACCTCCGTCGCCTTTATCGCTTCGGTGCTTCTTCGTCGTCGTACTGCACCGGCCAGAGAGTCGCACAGAATGACCAGCGCGGCCGTCGAGGTTGCCGATCGCTCAGTCTGG